>JAPYZR010001531.1:0-38782 GCA_030522945.1 Trichopria nigra
CAAAAATCCAGGAAGACGGCGCAAAGTTTTTACGCTTTTTCATCCCCACTCCCTCGTTTTTTCTCTCGCCTCGCGAAGCGCTCGAGGGCCCTTAATGTCGATGATATAACGCTGAATTGAGTAATTGAAAAATAAACAAAAACTGTTTGTTCGTACAAGATTGCCAAGTCAGAATGTCGGAAATAGAGATGTACCGGGAATGTCGACATTCTGATAAGCCACCTGGGTAAACTGATCCGAGTGTAGGTCATCCAGTGCTACGAACTTGCAAAAATCTCGTAAAAAGTAGTTGAAGAAATAATAGTTATTACAATTGTCGTCATTCTTTTGTCGTTAAGTTGACAAAAAAGACAATGTTTATAATTTCTTCGTTTGTGGAATAGACAAAACAATATACTAACGACATTTTCTTTTAATTCTGATATATAAGATGAACCATTCTCGAGTTATCAACTCGACTGCAAATGATGCTTTTGGAATGCAGCTGTAGTAAACCTATTTTCAAATATTTTCTACGAAAGAAATTCAACATGTACGACAAAACTATGTCCTAATCGATGCGTTGTTTAAGTTTTAAAATAAATATTTAAAACAAATCTTTTAATCAACGAATATCGGTTTAAAAACGTATTGTTTTTAATGACAAGAAAAGTTTTTGTTCATATGTACATAATAAAACCACAAAAGGGAAACAAGATTACAGATAATTCAGTATAAGGGGCGAAGGTAAATTTTAGATAATAGGTAGTTTTAATTACATTTGTTGATATAAGGAATTCTTTATTTAGACTTAAATATATTCAAAACAAACAAAAATGCTAATATTTCTCAATAATTTTGATTAGAAAACATTTTTTTTTAATACTTTAATTGAGAAATCGCATAATTACGTTCGAAAACTGTCAAGATAAAGAAAGTTATAAAAACCTTCATCCAAATGTTCTCCTTAACCTCTTCTCCTCTTTAACTCTAAAAGAAGATTTCAAACATTCGAAAGAATACCAAAAGATTTAATATGTAGTATGTAACAACCCTATATAGTAGTCGTTTGGTCGTTATTCTTATGCCTTTAACTCGGTTGAAATATCTAACGGTTACATCGGTAGAATCGATCGGGCCCCGCGTTAATGTCTTATTATGCATATATATAGAGTGTCCAAAAAGTATGGACACACCTGAATATCTCGGAAAATAAGGGCGCTAGAAAAAAACAACTTTAAATAAACAAAAATTTTGTCAAATCAAAATTGGCAAAACAAACAAAAACTGGCAAAAAAAGACGGTGGCCATGAATTTGACCATGAGCTTTACCTTCAAGGTCATTTGAAGGTCAACGTGATTTTTCCAAATAGGAACCCCTATTTCCGACATCGGATTCTGAAAGAACTGAAAATTTTACATCCGATTCGATAGTTTTTAATTTGTGAGAATGTGACCTTCAGAAGGTTAAATATTTGTAATATAGACACCCCGTACATAAATACAAATAAATAGTTTAAATTTATCTATTTTTTTAACGAAATTTATTTAAAGAAAATTTGGATTTATCTGGATTATTAATTAATTATGTTAATATTGTTAATATGTTGCTTTTTCATTTACCCGTGTATAATCTGACGGTAAATAACTGCAGGTACATTATGATTTGAAAAATTCAAGCAGTACGTGAAAACTTACGTGGGCACGCGTAAAACTGTAGTTATGAAAAATGTAAATTACGTGTAGGCATTTCATGTCTTCGTACAGTATGCGCATCTGTCAGCGTGTAATTCATCTTTATGAATACTAAAAGCGAAATATGCAAAGTACGTTTCGAAATATATTAAATGTAGATTTATGTAATGATAAATTTAAAACAAATAACTACGATACGAGAAAGGGAAAGAAAATTGTATTACGCGAGGACGACGGGAGAATTATAAGTAGTAAACAATAAAAAAATTTTAATCGAATAATGTTATGTAATATATTACTTGTATACAAGTACAGATTTTTTGTTATGTAATGGAAGACTATACTATAAAAGGTTAGATATTAGACATTCGATCCGCCATATATTGTGACCAACGTTTACAAATTTGCAATGTAAAGTTTGATTCGTAAAGATCCAGAAAAGCATGAATTTTATCAAGATTGCGAAATTTCGACCCACCATATTGGTTCTACCATTTTGAATTTAAAAATTTGGAGTTTAGAATCGTAACGAACGAACCCGAAAATATCCGAATAGTCATGGTTAAATAGGTTTAATTATATTTTTCGAGTGAATTTGTTAGGGCTCCATTTTTCAGTGACCTTTCTCTGCTAATTTGATGCCGCCATCTTGAATGTTTAATTGATACAGTTCGAAAATGCAATTATTTTGCACCGATGCCATACTTTAGGAATATAAAAAATATATTGAACATTTTTTTTCTTCTCATCCGCCATATTGGATTTCGAGATGTTCAAAATATCTAATTTTTTTATGGCACTTAATTTTCTTAATTTTTACTGTAAATAGAAAAAGAGTATAAGGAAAATATTTGAAAACAGAAGGTTATATTGTTTCTGTTTATTTCAAATACGTTTTCCTAAACATTACGTTATTCACAGCTATTAAATTAATCGTTAAATTTATTATAGGTATATTTTAAGCATCAGATGAATATCTTGTTTGTTAGCAGGCAATGTGAACGTGTCTGTTTTTCCTTCTATTTTTCAGATAATTAACCTTGAGTTTATTTTTGCTGTCGAATGAAGATTTTAATAAATAGAGTTTAAAACAGTAACTGCGAATTATTCTGTTTTGTTTTAAAAATTCAAGAACTTGCGAATATTCGATATTACAACGAAAGTTCAGGTCGTAGTACTTTATAAACTGATTTTTTTATGAAATTGTAAAGCAGAATTTGAAACATTATTAAATTTTCATTTTAAGGTTAACTCTCCACGAAGTGGAAGCTTTATAAAATAACCATATCGTTCAATATTACATCGTGTTTCATAATTTTACTACAAAATTCAATTTATAAACTTCGACTTTGGAAAGTTACTTGATTACGTAAAATAGATGAAGCGAGTTGAACCTTTACTTATTTATATACTTGCCCTTTTTTACTCTAAATTTCGAGTTCAATTACAGGCGATAATTTTACTTTCGTCACTGAAATCAATCCTCGACGATTGTAATGTATGACTGTTTTGAGACGGTGATTTACGCAGATTGATCTACGTGCCACAACAACAACAACAACACTCGTATACAATTTTTTCTTTATCGTCTGTTTTGGAAATTTTCAAATTCTTTTCAGTTTTTTTGATTGGTCATTATTGCGTAGTTTATTGTCACGAACAACTTGAGCTTTAATAGCCGCTATTCGTATTAAATAGTCATTGCCACAATATTTATGTGTATATGTATTTTTATATTATGTTCTAACGCCAGGCTTAACGATACCGAAAGGTTTTTATTTTGATACAGCCGCTCGAAATCCGGGTATCATAATTTATACAGCATATATATACAGCTTTAATGGTTGACTGTCAACTTTCCACCCTTTTCAGATAAAATCGTAGTGAATGACGTTTTATACCGTTTGAGAAACAAAGCGGAGTCTTGTAAAACATTCAATGTATGCATTGTGATAACCTGCACATTAGACGAGTAGGTAGAAACCAGGTGAAAAGAACGTAAAAAAAATATTCTTATCTAACGAACATCGCTCTGGAGTGACCAAACATATGATAGAAACGATTTATGATTGTAATTATAGGAAAACACTAGGGATCGCAGCACCCTCTAAGCACAGTGTTTTTGGTTTTTCATCTCGAAAAGACCTTTCAAATGAGTTCCCGAAACATAATTTAAAGTTAAAATTTTACAACATGAACAATTTGAAGTTCAAATGCTTCAAAAACCTCCAGTCAAAACCACTGACGTATCATATGGATAGGGTATAGGTATGCCCTCCCGTTAACATTAGATTTGAGCAATCAAATTTACCACCGGTATACACGAAGCCATTATATAACATAAATATTATGAATTGTAGTTTAAATGGCCTTTAAACATCTACACAATTACACAAGTAAATAACATCAAGTTATTATCATCAATTTTTGTTATCTACAAATTTGTATACATTGCATTAATATTTAAAGGCCTGTAATATCATGGATGGCAAGTAGTTGTTCTTTGTATAAGAAAGTGTGGTGTAGTGTATTTATAAGACGTGTGTAATGTTTAATTTACAAATTATTATTTTATTTTATCGTTATAAATTGGTATATATCTAATTGGATAAACTTCCGAAAACGTCCTCCAACCGGTTTGATCTAGCTAACCAGTAGCTGTTAATAAAGACCGAATTAGAATGAGTCAAAACCGATCGCTGTCAGATTTCCCTTGGAAAACAATAGGGCTACTATTCCATGACAAACCCCATCTGTGACCCAATCAATTTGCGGATCGACGTTCGAAAATATTTACGGTATCGAACAATCCAACAGCTCGAGGAGTGATGATGTCGATCTTTTCGCTCGCCTCGATCGCAGTTGCATCTCGCAAGGAACATGCAAACGGATATTGTATTATTACCACTCGAGAAGGCGACTATCGACTCGTGTGGATTTCGCGTGTCTACCGGTTGCGTCGTTCGCCACTAGAAGCGAGGAATCGTTGCCTTTTTTCCTCGTTACCAGAATAACCAAGCTCGAAGTTTCTTTCGCCCGAGGTTTAGTACAAATTAGGGGGTTAGGTTTTAAGTGGTTCCTTGCTATTTCGGTGCGGGGATCGTTCGAAACTTTTTAATCGCGATTGCATCGCGTGCACGAGAGCTCCCGGATTTCAAAGGACTTACTTTTGCCTTATTGAAATTACCGGGGGGGAAAAATGAGAAATGGAAGGAAGCAGATTTCGTATATATATACGAACGGAGCTCCGTGCCATTTTTTTCCCACTGGATTTAGGGTAACGTATGGCGGGATTAAACTTATTTTATGAACTTTACGGTAATCCTACGGTATTCGCATTAAAGTGGAACTTTGCGGAATTTTTAGGCGTTCGTTTTTCGCCGACGTTCTATGGAAATTTTCATCATGGGCGTAAAAATGACGTTAAACGACGTCGCTACTTTGCGAGTCGATGACGTAGGAATTTAATGAATATTCAGTAATTTAATGAGATTAAACAAAATAATATATAGAATTGTCACCCTTTAATATTTCATCCTGCTCTGCACGTACGCAAAGGAATTCTCAGTTACTCGATAAAAAGAGAGAAAAAAAAACAGTTTATCCATAATTTTCTCGATCTGGCAATGAACTTGCCTGATGTACCTCCCGATTGATCCCTTGTCGTGAATCAAAGGCCTCGATTCGCTCCTGGGTCAGCTAATTTCTTTCGCGCAGACATTTTTCGTTTTCCTTTAGTCTTATTTCCTTCGGTTCTTTCCGCCTTTACTCGGTAGCAGTTCTCCTCTTAGACGAGATCCGCTTTCGACCGGTTTCTCTCCCCTCCCACGCGTTTTTTCTCGACCCCTCAGGAGCTCGCTCTTTAGTTCGCTGAATCCCCCTTCCTTCCTGTTTCCGTCACTCTGCTCTTTGATCCTGCTACCTTTCAGCTTCCTGCTTCGATTATCAGGTCCTTTCAATCGTCTCCGTACGACAAACATTTCTGCTCGTCCTCTCTGCATTCGGCGAACGCTTATTCGCTTTTTTCCGTTAAAAGCACCGGCACCCGAAGCTCGAGTCCGTGAGTGATTGCACAGGACAGCGACGATTTCTTCCTTATAATCCAGACCTTTTGACATAACGCATTTACATTGGAAAGAACGCTCATTTAAGTTTGTTCGGTGCATTCGCGAACATCCTCTTCGAATTGTATTTGTACTCTGTTGCTTGATTTTGTTTGTTGTTCATTATATAGTTTCCAACTTTTTTTTTATCCCTATTCCTAGATGGAGTAAGAATTCCGTACACGGAAATGGGAAAGCAAATTCTCAAAAATAGTTAGCCACGAAATAGTTGACGTAAAAAACTACTTTGTAACAATGCTTAATGCATAGTAACGTAACAGTGATAACACGTCTTAAATGAATGTTCGAACGCGACATATGTCACGTATCGTCTTATCGCTTTACGTAATTGACTAACAAACTTGCAGTAGTTGTAACAATTAAAACTACTTCTTTTTTTTTTCGTGCAGAGATGCTAAGCAGCATGTATATTATTTCTGTCAACATTACTTAAATTGACGTAAACTGTAATAAATCTACTTGCCTCCCGAAACAAATAGTCCGAATATCAGTAAACACATTAGTAAACGCGTCAGTAAACGTAGATTATTAGTTATTTACTTTCGCATTTATTGACGTTAAGTTCTTATCAATTGTAGCGCAATGATGAAATGCTTACTTTTTGTTATCTTTCAGCTTTGAATTTTTGAGAGATAAGAGGTTCAAAGACAGGCGCGTTTCATTAGTACGCCCCGTAGACCAGATGCGCCGGAGATTATATCGGTTTCCGTCGACAATGAAGCCAGTTTCCGCTTAATAGATCTAGTGCCAAAATAATGGTTCAGCAAAATTTTGGGGCCGACGAGGTGGAGAGGCGGGGACCGCTTTAATCACCGCGGTGGATCGGAATCGGTAAAGGACGAGGAGTATAGTAGAAGAGGTTCTTTCGTAAAATAAATCGCGCGTGAACGGTGCGGGAAGCCACGTGATCGGCAGGTGGGATTGGTAAGGATCTAGAAGGGCAGCCGAGACCGAGAAGAGCGAGCGGCCTGTCGTGATACATGGCACACCTGCCCATCGGGAAGTCACGTGGAAATCCCTACAATTCTGCGGCTACCACTGTCCAATGGGATTTCGGCGAATCTCGGATATCGAAATCACATCGTAATTACTATAGTCTATAATCGATCGATTATCGCAGCCGTACTTTTCGCAGGCACTCTTCCGTCGAGGCGAAACGAGACACTTGATCGATAGCGGCGCGCTTGGGCCGATATCGTTTCGTACATTCGAAGCTTGTAGATTCTGTCGTAAATCGCAATATTTCTTTTCCGTACTAAATGGAAAGGATGTGGTTAAATATTGCTCACCGAAATTGGGTACGACTGGAAATGATCAATTCAGCGTGCCGAAAAATCGCAGGCAAAGACTCGAAAACTTTCAGGATATAGAGCAGAGAATATCTCTATTAAATGGTCGATCAACGTGCGTATTTAAGAAAGAATCGAAGTACAGGTCCCTGAATAGGGAACAGTATCGTTAAGGCTCCTCTAAGTGTGTGGCTTTGACAACAACGTCCCTGGATGAAATATTCATTTTCGGTTCGTGACAAACCCTCGAAAGCCGGCAGAATGGAAGGGAGAAGGGCCCAATTATGAGGAGGCACGAGTCATCGAGCGTACGACGATGACCCCCCGATGGAGCCACGTGAAGGAGAGGCGCTGGGCCCATTTATTCATCTTGAGTTCGAGGGTCGGGCCCAGCGCGTGCCATCTGCCGACCAGTTCGTCGGGTCCGGTTCTGGAGTCGGAGGCGCAAGAAATTGCCGGTGGCCTTTAAAACCACTTCAGTAATCTCAGCCAGCTGCCTTCGCCGCTCGAATCTCCCTTGTCCTTTTTCGGTCGATCAGCAAACTTCTTGTCGAGCGGCTACTCGAGGGATTTCAGACACAAAGAAAACGTTGGATAAAGGCTGCCTTGTGAAAATCCTCGAAATAATGCTGCATTATGAGACGACTGGTGTTCGTCAATATCGCATTTAACGAATTAGTCATGATTGATACACTAGCGCGTGGTTCGCGCGACTTGTGGAAAGTGGAATTTCTCGGTAATTGTTTTAACGAGCACTTTTTGCGACGTACTAAAGAAGAACGTAAGCACTGCCGATAGGCAAAAAGTGATTTATTGACATTCTCACTTTCATTTATTATTCTGGATCATTTTGATAAAAATGCGCGGCAATTTATGGAGATTATTTTTTTTTTTTAATGTTGTCTAGTCCTTACGTGTCAGGATAATTAGATATTTGTTATTTTATCATTAAATGTTGATTATTATTTTGTTACTATCAGTAGATATAGAGATGTATACGTGACTGCCGGTTTCGAAGCCTATAAAACGAATAGTTTTCGGTAAATGTTTGTACAAAGGGATCTCTCGTTTCATCGGCTCTAGTATGTAGCGTGGAAACTGTAAATATCGGGGGTTTTGGGTCACGCCTTTGGACGCCCCTTCACGCCACTTTCAGCTGCGTTATAAATGTCAGCTTCAGTTCTTTCCAAATTTATCTGCCATGCCGCCGTTTCGTTTCTTTCCCTGTGGAGTGTTGAAATAATATTCATTATAGCCGAAAAGCAGTATTTTATTTCCCATTAAGGTAACTTATTTTCGTGGTAAATGGAAAAGGTCATGAAAGAATAAGTATTATTTTAAGCAATACATCGGTAAATATTTAGTTGATTTACGAAACATCTATTCCCAAATGTAACAGTTCCGCTTACCGGCATTGGTAATGCCAATTAAGTCTGCCATAAAAAGATCACGTTCTATAGTGGACAGATTAACGTCGTATCGTTTGTTTTTTCTTCGTGTTGGATTCAAGTTTGCCCTTGATTGATGAAGCAACGATAAAAAATAATATTAATCTTAAACGATTGGCTCGATGGTCCCTCTTTAATCTTTACACTACCCTATTCGACAATGTTTACATATTTTCTACATTTTACTCTTCAAGTACGTACACTTAAAGGATTTACTGATTTCCTCTTTAATATCTTGGAAGAATATTACGTTTGACATCCGACAGATTGAATTTCAGTTTGTCGAATGTAAACAGTGATCGACGATTTCATTAAGTTGTGAAAAACCCTCGTTCTAAATGTTTCAAAGTGCACTCCATAACTAGAATGATGTTTTTAATTGTACGCAGTAACGAGACTGCCATTAACCATCAAGCGTCAACCAGTCTCGTTTCGAATGCCACTTACTGCGACACTTCACCTCCACTTCTTCCCCTTCTAGTTTTTGCTCCTTACGAACCACACCACTGCTTCATTCTAGAGTTTTTACCATGCTGAAGATGTCACGTGATGTGTTACCCGAGTCCTCGACTCGGAGCTATAAATCATCGACGAGGGGTATATCGGCGTGGAATCTGTCTAACTTGTGACACTATTACAGTGGGAAAAATTGCGGCCTGACGAACTTCCTGATGATTCCACCCGCAGATAGGTTATAAAACATATGCATCGCGAGCAAATCGAATGCAATGTTTGTACACATTGGGGGCACCCTTTTTTGGCGTTATTGTAGAGACGAGAGGTCCCCTGCCGTGTGCGGCTTTAGAATCGGGTGATCTACGACGAGGGTGCAGTACAGTGTAATTGACATCAGCAACTGGTGACTATATGTACAGCTCGCTATTTCGCACGATCGGACACTGTATGACCGCCTGGAAAGATTTAGTGGTTGCACATAAATCTGCATGGTTTTACGAAATAAAATGCTGAATGATTTATGTAATTACTCGTAATGCTGCGAAAACCACCCCCCTTCGACGCGATAAAAATTCACTAATGTAACGGTGACATAAAAGTTTCCGGAACGGGCAATGGATTATTAGAATTTGATGGTCATGTGAATCAATGGCTACATTCGAAAAACTAGAAAATTGTTATTTTTCCTACTTTTTGCTAATTAAAGCGTTTGTATTAAAGCGGTTGCGTTTCTGGTTGGAAGAGGGCCTGGTTAGAAATTACATTGTTATTCAGTCGATGAATATGGAAGATCTTGTGCCCCATTATTATGACTACAAAAATAAACAATGCTCTTGCAACTTGTACAATTTTGGCACATTCCGGTATTTACTTGCAGGAAGTTGGTGCGGAATTCAAGTGTTGTATAAATAGAATTCGACCCTCAGCTCTCCTTAGTGCGGTAAAATTTGAAACTCTGAAGGTATCCCAAGACCGGGTTACGTTTCGTTCGCGCTTTTTGAAAAAAAAAAGAAGAAGAAGAAAACTATATCATTTCTGGGTCACGTAACTGGGATCGACATGAAATATCGTTATCCGGAATATCGCAACCTGCAACTTCCTGAGAGAGGGACTATTAGATCACCGGCAGCGAACCTTAAAGCTAAATTCGCCCCACGGTATCTCTACCTAATAACATTTTCCCTTATTCGCTTTATTTCCAATGGCGTTTCTAGCTTCGCTTCCGTTCTGATCCTTCGAGGAAATTCCCGATATATTGGAAATGTTTCCCGCATCCCGGCGATACTCGATGCACTGCCAGTAGAAATTGAACTAAATTTGAATCGAGGAATAGACAACGCCAAAGCGTTCTCCCATGAATGCCGCGGACGTTTCGACGCGGCTTTATTGTTTAACTTTTCAACTGACTTTTCCCGAGATAAGTTTTGCGAGATCGATTTTCGATATTCTCGTTGTTTCGATATTGAGGTCGAAATTTATGGTAAAAGGACTGCTTTTTCGGAATGATTGTCACTTATCCGTCATTTCAGAAGTGAATGGAGTTTTTTTTTTGTCAGCGCTCCTGCAAATTAAGACGTCATCAATCCTTCTCCCCACTCCATGTCTCTCGAGTTGCCGAATTTGAATGGCGGACTTGAATAGTACGATTCAAAATAGTAGTGCGCATTGGTCGGGGAAGTAACGAATGTTCCTTTAGTGGGGGTAGAATGATTTCGTAGACTGAATTTGTCGCACCTATCGGCGATAAAGCTAACTTCTTTTTTTTTTCTTGTGGTATTCTATACTCTCCATCAAGGATGATCGAATCAAAATTCGTCGCATTATACTTAGAAAATAAGATAATTATTGACGGGACTCGTTACGCATGCCGGTACAACGTTCACGCACGCCAACCTTTTAGATCATCGCGTTCGTCAACCGTCGGTCAATTATCATGCGATAATTTTCGATGTCATTAAGTCTCGCAAACAAAGAGGCGCATGGATTAAAATTACGGGCCAATGAATAAATTAAATCATGCGGGCTGCGGAACGAATTAGCATCGAATTATCGCTTATCGGCAAGGATGGTCGTTTTTATCGGTGATTTTTATTGCCTTGCGTGTTTCTTTCGCAAATATAACGAACTTATTGGATTGCTGATTTTATTTCGAGCTTTATAATGGTATGGCCGTCTTATATTCGGCGTGGATTACTTTCGTAGTAATCTGCTCAATTTATCGGCATTCACGTGTCCAGGCTGCAGCGAGCCAATTAGCGATACGTCCGTACCTTTTGTGCGCGTTTCGTTACGCACGTATAAGTGAGCCTCGTAAAAGTGCGGCACGTAATAAATCGAACCATCAGTCATCAATGTTTCTCGCAGGTGAAGAGGAAGTCTCTAAATGAAAATCCTAAATCGCTTGATCCCCGTGCAAAAATAGTTTATTTTTTTATTATTTTATTTTTCTACTTTCGAATGTATTTAAGTGGAGGTCACTTTGTAGGTCAGTTGTTTTCTGAATTTGCTCGTGCATGGGAAATAGCATGACTTTGATATATTTTTTAATATACTCATAAGGGAACCAAGAAAAGCACAAGAGCATTAATTTCGAATGTACTTATCTTTAATGCGACTACATCAGCACAAATTTGCACAGACCATCGTGCTTGCGTGCGAATTAACATCCTCGAAGGCGATCATTGAAAAAGTTTCACGAAATGAACAAGTAATGAATTCGTAAAATGCTTTCAGCCCCGTGAAGGTAAGGACCATTACCTCCTGGAGTTGAACCATTATAAAAATGGAGAAACGAAATGGCTAGGCAACTAGGAAGAATTAAATTTTTCCCGGGGAGAAACGATGGCCCCAGACGTCAACCGTTTCAGTCGCTGCGTCTGAGTGTGCATACCCATCAACGGGAGCATCCGACTACTCGGTCGGGGATCTTTATTTCCCTCAAACCCCCGGTCTCGTTTCCATTGCCAGGAGATTCTCTAGGACCGTAGACATTTCCCACGGAAATCGCTTCTTCCCAGCGAGTCCATTATACCTCTAATAGAGGCTTTCCTCACGGGAGCGAAAAAATAGCACGCGAATTCTTCAATTACCGAGGAACCGTTTACTGCGCTATATGGATTTTTCTCTATTGAAAGTGACAATTAAGATGTCTCGAAGAAAATGTCATGACTGAACTACGTTTTAAAATGCGTCAGAATTTTCGATGGTTTTGGAGTCAAGTTAAAAGTTGACGCCCAACGAGGCGTGAATTTCTAAAAGTCTTACTCAGCGGTCTTGTTTTCTTTCGGAAGTATCTCAGATGGGTCCTTCCCGAATGTCGACAAAATTATAATTCGAATGATTGAAAAGCATTTTTGTAAGATTTGTCATTTTCCGCGTTAAAGTTGTACTAAGTCATGTGCAAACGTCGCTAAGTAATATATGTAAATTGTTTCCAGCGTACGATAAAGTTGAGTTGTCGCGAATGCCTAATTCCTGTACCGTAAACAACCCGTCTGTTACTTTTTACTCGTCATTATTATCCTCGGCAGTACTAAACGCTCGAAGAGCAAGCGGCTGCAATTCGGCCAATCCCCGAGTGAAAACAAGGGCCTGAAATTACATCAAGCTAGGGAGGTTTGAGCGCTGAGTGTCTGTATTTCAGAGAGGGAAATGTTCAAGATTAATTTACCGTAGTAAATCCCTCTTCTCCCTCTCGTTCTCCGGTTTCCGGTATTATTTTATACATCCGCTTCCGCGAGGATGTACAATTGCCTCGATGCATTTGTGCGGGCAAGAATGCAATTTTGATAATGCCGAACGTTCAGCGAGAACAATCAGTCGCAAGTATGACTGTCGCGTTGATTCCTCGGTTGATTTTCGTCAATACTTGGACACAAACTCCTTGAATTCTGGCAGTTACTTAACTATATATTGCGTCGTTCACTTTCGGAGTACTCTTCGCGTCTCCCACACCTGGAACTCGCGTCAACCCCTTTGGCCTCTTATCCGCTCCCTCTGTGCAATTCCAAGCGTCGGTATTTCTTTTTAATCTCGATGGAACCCTCTGCGAGGTATTGTGACGTCCACCCTCTCCGTCTTCCCCTAGCGATTCATACGTATATATCTCTTCCTCTCTCGGCTTCTCGCTACGTATCCTCTTTTTCAGGCGACAAAGGGTCGTCGAATATCACGGACGCAGATCGTCGTTTAACCCAGTAATTTCGTGTACCCTCTCGACAGCTTCTGCAAACCTTTCATGGGGATGCTGCTACGAACATTCGACCTAGTCTCTGTCACTCCTGCAAATCGGATTTTCGGAATTAATTGCGTGGAAATTCGGAGCGTATGCATCCAAATGCTACTTACATGCGGCTGCGTAGTTGAAGTTTGTAATCCGTTTCAGAGCTTTACCGTTAACAATTTGCTTAATTAGCCTATATGTATTTTAAATGGTTATCATCAGTTCTTTTTTTTTATTTTATCATACACGTATAGTGATGGAATCATCCACGATGTTTCACGAGAATTACATGGCAGCAGCCATTTTGTCGAGAATGCCCGGAACAACTAATATACATCTTTCATATCATTTCTTGAATGTATGAAGCTGTAGAAATTTAAAAAATTGCACAATTATCTGAATAACTGCTCGTATAACATTCCTAACAAGTCCTAGCAAAAACACCATTTTTAACCAGATACGTAACGAGTGATGATGCTTTATCGATGTCGAGTTCTGTCTAGCTCGGATTATTGTTCGCTGAACGTAACACTTTAAAGGGTCTGCGCGCCAAAGATAGTACCGACAGCTTTACGGCGCTCTTTGTCGCTATCCTATCGGTTCGACGAACGGAAAAATATCGCGATAACGTTGCTCACCGAACCACCTAGTGTGAAGATTATCGCGTACGCCGACACGCCCCCTTAAGTCGATCAACGAAGGCGAGTTTAATATCGCTTATAGTGCATGCTAATGAACTGAGAAGTTTCGTCGACGCTCCACTCATTTTGCTTCCTTACACCGTTACAACGTGTTATTTACGAATTGTATCGTGGATTTTAGCGGTCCATTGAGCATTTTTTTTTCCCTTCAGAAAATTCTTAGAATAACTGGGCAAATTTCCATCCGATCTTATGGGTATCGATTTTCTCCCATGATTTTACGCTTTATATATTTCCTGCGCACTCTTTTATTTTATTCTCCAAAATTTGAGTTCTATTGATGTGGAGTTCCTAACACTTTAATAGTACATTGAATCTCCGGGGCGCAAAGCCGATGATTTCCATCAAAGAGTTGATGGAAATCTGAAATGTTGAGAATCACGAGGGAAGTAATTTTGTCACGCTTGTAATGGAATATTGCATTTCGTTACGCGTGCGGGAAATTCGATTTCGACTATTATGAAAACAGCGTCAAATTATCTATCAGTCTCCGTGTAGTAAACAATTTAAACAAATTTAAAATGAATTCATATATATATATCATAATATGATGTAAATAAACTTAGTGTCATTATTTCTTATAATACTTTTTATAAACACTTATTTCAGTTTCACAAAAAATCGATTTTTAAT
This sequence comes from Trichopria nigra, assembly GCA_030522945.1. Taxonomy (NCBI): domain Eukaryota; kingdom Metazoa; phylum Arthropoda; class Insecta; order Hymenoptera; family Diapriidae; genus Trichopria; species Trichopria nigra. The sequence continues at coordinate 14,548 of JAPYZR010001531.1, forward strand.
TACTTTTCCTTCCTAGCAAGTTCTCACAACTTTGCTGTTCTCAATTACGTCGGCAAATTTGATCGACTTTAATATAATGTCTTATGAAAATATTTGATTAACGTGTAGGAGTTTAATTAGTCTTATTACATCGTGATCACGGATTCATGTTTCTATCAAAAAATTTAACGTTGTCAACTGCATCTGACTGCAAGTACGTATTTTTAATTTTATAAATTCTAAAACTACTGACGATATTTATTAAACTTATAAAAACTTTCTAGTAAAAAATTGAATTCCGCAGCAACAAATAAAATAAATTCCATTGACAATGACAATTAAATGTTTATTAATAAGTGATTATTTTTCTTTTAGTTCTTCAATAATTTGGTATTGGGTTTCATGAAAAAGAAATGAAGGAAAGAATATACAGTTCGCTGGAACGTGATTCTATAAAAAAATCTATTTGAAGCCGTACCCGATCACTGAGATAGGGTGTAAATTCCAAGTTAAAAATATCACCGACAATACGGACGACAAAGTCTTCTGAAATTATTGCGAATGTTTGCTATAAAAATACTTGGCTTTTGCAAATTTAATTTAAATCCACTAAAATTCTACATTTTCTTGATTAGGCTTACTGTAAAAAGGAAATATCAATTCAATTGTTTTATACATAATTGCTACTTGATATTTGTTCCAGAATATCTTCCTTTTGATTTTTTTCGTAAAACACAGCTGGCTTGTAATTGTCATAAATTATGTACACTAGAAGACTATACATTACGTCATAAGATGAAAAATTGATAAGAGAGTACACACAAATATAAATAAACAATTAATTTCGATTCATGTGAAATTAATGAAAATGAACGAAAGGTGACAGTAAAATGTGAAAAGTTCTGAAACAAATTAGTAACGATAATTATACATAAGTAATAGGAATCGATAATATAGATGAAAACGGGTATTGAGTAACGGAGAATAATAAATGATGAAAACTCCAAGTTGATGAATAAACGAAATATTAATGAAAGTAAGAGAATATTGAAGACTTGCATTTATAAATGGAGTATCCATAAATAAACTTGAACACCTTTGTTTTCGCATAAAACGGTGATGACATATAGTTTCGACATTATTATACACGAAAAAGTCGACGATTAAACCCAGCATAAACAAATAGCTGTGAAAAAATGTGTAATTAAACAACAAAATTGAAAAAAAATTGTCACTTATGTGATCTGAGTTGTGAAAAGCTCGAGAGATACGTGCAAACATTTATCTGGAATAATAATGCAATTAATAATTGACAAACTTTAAGGAAGTTTCGGAAGAAACTTCTAACTTCTTGCTGCCATTTGTAACTTCAACCTTGCTGTTTATATAAAATAAGTTACTACATTACCATTATCATAAGCGCCATTTTAATTCTTATCATTCAACGCAATTAACACAATTACGAGAAGAAAATTAATATTTAGTCATTAAGCTTTAGTTCAATTCCTAGATTGTTTTGTACGACATCAAAAAATGCAAATCTCATTCATACTATCAGAAATAAAATCTGCAAATTATCGTTTTCTTCAAGTTCAACGTCCAGTACCTACTAGTTACAAGTATTTTATTCTGATTTTTAATGTTCATATTCAATAAATCGGAATTAAACATTATATTTGACGATAAAATAAATTTCTGCAAAATCGATTGAGAATTGAACGAGAATTCCGTGAAACAGTTAACAATGGTTTCGAGCATTTCATGGAATTCTCGTTTAGATCTCTGTCGATTTTGCTACAATTTGTTTCCTCCCCTCGTAGATGCTTGAAATCGTAGTAAGAGTCGATATTTTTTTTAGAAAATATTTAACCCATTTTCTAAAGTTAGCGCCGAATTCAATTTCTGCCGTATATTCGCTCGAATAAATTTGTCATTTCGTACTTCTTATACATCTTTCAGTCGAGTAATTTGTTATTAAATTTTAAGCTTATTACGATCATTTGTTGTCGTCGTGTAAACTTATCCCAAGTAAATGAGATTGCAATTTTTTTCTCGATCGGCCTCATTTTAGCATGAATATAATCTATTATCGCTTTCCATTGTACATCGTGCAAAAATTCTCTGTGAATATTTCATGTTATGTATCTTTATTTCTTCGTGTAGAAACGTATAAGATCGCATTTACACGCAAGATGTTAGAATAAGAAATGGCACGAAAGCCTATTGAGTCGCTCTCAATATTTTTCAATGCGACCTCGTTTGTTGGATTGATTTGCTGCATCTTATAATAGGGTCCGAATTTTAAAACATTGCTTGGATTCTTTTCAATTTGCGTCTTCATGATAGAAACTGCAGTTATCGGTAGGATCTGTTTACTACAAACGTGTCAAACGAATGAAAATCTTTACTGTAAAGTAACGATCCATATCCAAGACTTCAAATTTTTTAAAGTCATCAAGGGTCGAGTGTCGCTCTTCTCCTTCTACTTTTTAATAATTACCGCATATAACTTATCCAACCCTTCGGTCTGTCGTTCCTCCTTTCTTCATTGGTATTCATATTAGTTTTTAGGTCTGAGTGGGGCGATAAATCTGTTTGGTTATAAATAGCAAGCTTTCTTCCAAATTACTTAGTGCAGTTTAGCTTTGCATGATAGTGGAGTATAGCATTGCATGTCGTTGACGTTACTTTACGAAAGTACGGAAATTGCATTAAAAAAAAAGGCATTAATAAATGTCCGAAACATCGGATGGTCGATATAATTGCACCGTATTCAGTGCACATCCATCAACATGCAAATAGTTTTCTACATTAAGTCTGTTGTATTATTTTTGAATCCGAATGTACTTCCGACTACCGATAATCGCAGAGTTTCTCAAAACCGTTTTACTAACATTTCGATCTGCTTACTGTAATATGAATATGTTGGTGGCAATTGACACAAATTTGATTTTCTGCTGAGTCGTACAGTAACAATGATTTGCAAGCATTTCGATAGTCAGCAATGTAACTGTTATTTTGATGAAAACAAATGAGCCGGTTTGATTATATTAGTTAGGCTAACGGCAAGACGAGACTATTATTGGCGTGTAATGGTTAGTCAAGAGACGTTGGAATAAAAACACCTTTGTCAGTATTTCTTTTGAAATTGTGAATCATAAGTTTTTGTAATTTCAATAACTTATCATCATATTTTCTCAAAGTAAATAACTCTTCCGCCAATATTTTTTTCATATTCTGTTATGAGCAGATTAAGTATAGGCTTTATTTCTTATGTCTAATAGTAGAGAATAGGTCTTTGAACCCTAATGAACTTAACATTATATTATTCGGAAAGTTTGGTTTTTACCAACGCGTTTCAAGAAAACTATTGCAAATACCGACTCGTGATCTATTTTTGTCTCTCGACGTCTAAAATCTAAATTAATCCTTCATATTCAAGCACTTTATGGGGTGGTGGAATAGCCACTGTTTGTCATTGAATTTGAAAGTATACTAGCAACACATCGAGCACGAGTTAAATTTGGGAACCGCTGATCGCGATCACTCATACGGTGATGTGATTTCCTTTGGGAAGTTAGAGGGAGCGGCGCATGCGCGATAAAGACGACGCGACTTGCGCGACGGGCTTCGCCGCGGCTCGGCCACGCAGAGCGAACGCGGTTGCCATCGGAGCCGCTTCGAGTCCCGATCGCGCTCAGATTCCTCGCCGCGCCGAATTTTCTCCGATTCCCACCCTCCAAAATTCGGTGAAAAACACTCGTGCGTAAGGGTTTCGCAAAAAACCCAACCCCGTTTCTCGTTGCTCCAGTCACCCCCCCGACCCCCACCAGCGTAACGAGAAACACATGTTCAATCGAGCCTTTCAGAAAGTCACGTGCCACGCGAATCGATCCAGCCGCGATAAGGGGGTTCGCGCCAAAACAGTGCACGGATACGTTTGTGGTTCGCGGATCGAGCAGGAGGTGGAGAAGACCTAGTGTTAGATGGGTGCATTCGTTCACATTAGTGACGTGACATCGCGCGAAGGAAAGTTTTTGCAGTGAAGTTTTCCGGACCGAGTGTTGAAGATAGTTGTTTGGATGTCATCAGCGACGGGACGACGCGCGCCGGGGGAGTCGAACTTGAAGCGGAACTCGCCGCGGATATAAGGGTAGGTTCATCTCCTTAGCGCACGGGTTGATGGTTGGGCGAGGGTGGTTGGGGGGGGGGGGGTTGCTTCCGAACGTAACCGCTCACAAGTGTCGAGGTGCTCTCTCGATCGATACGACTAACTAGCGTGTGCTCGAGATGAGCCAAAGTTGTTTTTTTCTTCAAATTTTACATAAGAATTGGGTCAGATAGTTTTAAAAAATGCATCGTTTTTTTTTTCACGTCGATGTTCTTCGCTTTTTACTGCAAGTTTAATGTATTAGTGTGAATGCGTTTTCTTGTAACCTACTTGTTTAACTCTACATGTGATACATTTGCGTGTAACGATATTCGTATATACTTTAGATTTATTTTCATTTATAACATAGTTTTTTTTCTACCCTCTGAACTTCCACCCGGCGCTCATTCCCTGGGTCTTTCCTCCCTTTCTCCACCAGGTCTCGGTATCTGTCTCGGACATCAGCGTCCCAGTTCAACACTAAGTTCAAAAAACGTAGAGTGGACTCGTCTGTTTTTCGCAAATGTTGTGTAACATAGATGTGCAGAACAGGTCTAAATATTGAAATGAACTTTTTATACGGATCAGGAAACCAGTAGTGTACTGCAATTATTTCTGTCGTTGTAGAAGTCCATTTCTTTTAGTCTTTTTACTTTTAAATTGGAACTTGGGAATTACATTTGAAGAACACTGGTTATAAGAATTACAGTACGTTCAAATTACATCAAAATGGGCCAGTGTCAATTTTACAGACATATGAATTTATTACAGACACATTGTATTGAAACATAATCAAATACGCACAAGAGTGTATGTAACTGTACTAAATCTACATTTCGCGTTACTCTAAACACAGAGAGCCGTGCATATTCAACGCGAGTCGAAATGTAGATTTAGTATAGTTACATATGCTTGGTGAATACACTTCATCATAATGCAGTAGTACATAATGCAAAAGTAAACTTAAATGGAGAAAGGTTTTAAGGGGTATTCTATGAAAATGGAAGGTGCGTCTGTACTTAAGTTACTGAAATGCTCAACGAATTTTACGCAAAAAAGTTAACGAATTTTGATCCGATTGATAATTAAATTCCTTTCGTTTTCGAAGAAAGCATTGCGCCATAATTAAATCAGCAGTCGTATCAGATTTCAGTACGCGACTTCTTTGCTCAAAATTGAACAGTACACTGAGAAATGTCGAACCACTTTTTTAATATATTGATGCAAAAGTGATTAAAGATTACTTCCGGTTGTACTAAAAAATGATTTTGAATGATTATTTTATAAGATTATATATTTTATATTTTTATAAGATTAATCGATTATGTTTACATCTCCATTTGAATACGGTGAACAATAAAAATCGCGCGTCTCTCGTGAATTATTTAAGAGCGACAGTTTACATCGAGGATAAAAGGAACGCCTTGAATTTTTTGTCGTTCATTAATGCGATTCCCTGTTAATCGAAGAACCTTGAAATTCACGCGACCCGTACGCAAAGTAAATAGACCATGTTTAAAAGTCTCACGGCCAATAAAAACGCAATTATTTTCCAATTTTGCATCTTTGCAATATGCGCTTTACCCGCATGCTGGTAATTTAGCAAACGAGACATTCGTGCGTTGAATTAAGTTTTAATAATTTCAATTTTTTTTTAAATTACTCGAAGAGAAATGTCTGGACTAATAAATGATTCACCGTAAAGGATTATGATATATCGTAATTTATCCGACATTTATATTTTATATGAAAATATTTTTTGTCATTATCCTCCTTCCCCTTCGCGCTGTAAAAATGCCTCTTTATCGTGTAACGAGATCAAACTTTTTTTCTTTACTGGTTTTACTTTAAATACGTTATGTAGAAGTATCATTTTCAGTCAATCCGATATCTTCCGTTTTGATTTTACATTCAGCGTTTAGATTTGAACATTCACTGTATCTTTGCGTGCTTACTTTCAATGATTTCATTACTATAACTTGATGTGTTTTGCAAGTACCCCAGCCTCGAATAATGCAGTTTCTTTTTATCACTATAGATTTTAATGAATTATATCACGTCAATATGCACATAATTATTATTATATTACTAACCATAGCAATGTCTATTTTCGATATTAATTTCTACCACTGTTTTATTATTCTTTTTTTTTTTTTTTTTTTTTTTTTTTTTTTTTTTTTTTTTTTTTTTTTTTTTATTTTTTTTTTTTTTTTTTTCTTTTTTTTAATTTTTTACCTTTGTCACAATTGTCACTATAGATAAATGAATTAAACGAGATGACTCTGGTAAAGGAAATTCAGGAAACGATGTCAATTCGCAGAACGAAGGAAATAAACGGAATTATGGAAATTAATTGAATGAAATAATGAAAAAATATAATTTACACGGATGAATGGTCGAAATCGTTAAAATGAATAAAACAAATAGTGCAGTGAATAAACATGAGTTTATTATAAATAACAGTCATTAATTAAATGATGAATATGACAGAGAGGAAGAAATTGTGCATAATTAATAAACCCGATGGCACAAACATATGGCATAATTAACATAGTTAAACTAGCAATATGTAAATAAGACGAAATGATTGTTTAAAATAATGAAAATGATCAAATTCTTAACAAATTAATCGAAATGTTCAGTTACCACTTAATAAACAAATGTAATAAGAGAGCAAATATTGATAGCGGTATAAGTAACAGAGGATATTTACCTTCGCTAAAGTCGAACAAAAATTGAACGTGATTGTGGAGGTTATTCTACATCGCATCTATAATTTTATATCATTAGGTTTTTACTTTCAATAATGCAATAAATATACCATGCATGCCGCAATATAGCCGTTGCGTGTATGCCGTAGCACAATGCCGCACTTTGATCGTTGCATCAACGACAGGCCTTAATTAATTTGTCTTTCCGTTTCAAATGTTTTTATCCCAATTCTTTATCATAATACGATTTTTCTGATGTTCTTGACTGCGATTCCTCGATATTCTTATATCTTAATGGCACGTTGAGTAATTTCATTGTGCTCTACTGATATTTCAAGTCAGATATTATTTCGTGAATTGCATTCAACTTTTGCAATTTTTTTTTTTTTTTTTTTTTTTTTTTTTTTTTTTTTTTTTTTTTTTTTTTTTTTTTTTTTTTTTTTTTTTTTTTTTTTTTTTTTTTTCAAGTGCAAATTGGTGAACGATAAATTAAACCTGGCGGTATATCTTTTATGCGTCTATTCTTCGGTCTTGGACAATAGATTTGAAATGAACATTCTCAAAATAGCTGCGGTATAATGCAATATTCATGCTTATGTAAAAATATATTTCCTGCAGTACCATCGTCGATGAACTCAATTAAAGAAATTTAAGCAAACTGAAAGTTAATAACTAATCGAAACTAAAGAAATGATTCAGTTGTAAACGATAGATATAAAATGTGGCATATATCAAATGCAAAATTCCAAAATTCAAAATGGCGACTGTAAAATACGCGAAACAGTCGTAAGATGTATCGCCTGCGTAACGTCATTATTGCAATGTACGAAAGTAAATCTAAAAGAAAGTGGCAGTGACATAATTAACAGATGGTTTTTAATTAATAATGATGGATGGATAAAATGGAAGGAGACGAGACAAGCGTATTAAAATCGATTCATATCAATTCTCGCCAGGATCAATTACGAATCTCGACTCCAAAATGCAATTAAACTGAAAGAAAATAATAATATTAGAAATTCAAAATGGCGTCACGACGAAGTGCGCGGTAACCAGTGATTTATAGAGGGCAATATGATGTTCCCTTATATCTGAAAGGAAGCACAAAATGGCAAAGCCAAAGCATTTTTTTAGATTCGTTGGCTCGAAATCAAACAATGCCATTGGAATCGTGTAAATTCGAAATCCTTTCTCTCGTCGGATGACAGCTCCCGTCAAAAATTGAAAAAAAGAAACTGTCAGAAAGACCCTTTGAGCGGTATCGAACGGGCGACAGGGACGTCGAGTTTCATAATAAGTTCTAGCATATTATTATAGTCCAGGTGCACGTAAAGTCTGCGAGCACGAGCAATAAAGCATTGTCGAGCCGAGAGACCGGACCTTCCTTTGCCTTTGCCGTAATCCGGCGATCGATCTTAATTATTCTGTGTTACGTAGACGCGCTTATTAAACGCGCGCGACTCCCGCGCTCTTTAGTTTCTTTTTCTCCCCCCCCCCCCCCCCCCCCCCCCCCCCCCCCCCCCCCCCCCCCCCCCCCCCCCCCCCCCCCCCCCCCCCGCCCCCGCCGCCCCGCCTGCGCCTCCTGCCCCTTTCTCCCTCCCCCCGAGACGTGCAACGAAAACCTTAAGGCCAAGTAGGAGTCGGCTTCCGTATTGCGCGAGGTTCGATATTAAAAATTAAACGAGAGATTAACTTTGATTCTTTATTGTCGTAGAATAATTCTAGAAAAAATTCATTGCTTACCGAAGGAAACGTTAAAATAAGGGAGATGGCCGCCATATTGTTTGACTTTATAAAAGTGAAGATAAGGGGGTCCTAGATCGTAGTCTAGACACATCATTTAATTAATGACTTTACCGAAAGACAAGTGGAAAAGTTTTGTTAAACACGCATGAAGAAAGGCGATACTGTCCATGGGAATGCAAAAAAATGGCCGATTGTTTTTCGGTTAATCGTTTGAAACCAGGTAAACCCTTTTCCCGACATTTACACGATAAAGTTGGTTTATCGAAATTTTTTGCTTTAATAAACTGAATGTACGATTAATTGATAAACAAATAAACTATATAAAACAAAACGATCGCCCGTGAAAAAATAACGCAGCGCTCCGAGCCGAATGAATATATCGACAGTTGACGGCCTTTTCAGAGAAAGTTGCGTATTTAGTCTCGTCGAACGAACCGAGCTATATATACGCGCATGAACGGGTCTATCAACAACGACTAATACAAACCAACCTTTGTTCAAGTTTACAGCCTAAACAGTAGTGCCCATAAACGGCCTCGAACTATGCATACAATGATTTTCTCGTTCCCATTATCGTCCCTCGATATCGGCCAAGGTTTTCAGTCGTTATCGAGCCATTTATCATTTAATACCCCTTGGTTTGTGCCATTTGGTCTTTACCTCAGCCTTCAGGTCCTTTCTCGAATTTCACCAACGTATTTGAATTTACGTTATACGCCATCTAGGTGAGCTAATGCACGTAATGCTTTGGCCTGCGACCAATATCGTTTTTGTTTGCATTTGTATTTGCATTAGTGTTTACGTTTTGATTCATGATCCATATCTGCAATAAATGTTTGGTCTAAAATAGTAAATGTATAAATTAAGACGCATCACGCACGTTTATGACGAATTGTGCACCAACATCAATGTGATTAATTAGCTCCATATGACAAGAGATAGACATGATAATAAGGATGACTAATACTATTGAATTCATCAACATAACGCACAGTACGTACTGCATGCACGATTCATTCATCTACCATCTGTTGTGTACTTTACACGCACTGTATTAATTTTAAAGTGCGTACCATTGGAGTATCATGCATTTAACCAGCACTCGGTATCGACAAATGTTGGCGTATACACAGGGCGAATGTGTGTCACTGATTGTTTTGCGTATTGATATCGATATTTTGTTTATTCCGTGTAAATACCCAAGACGAGCCATTAACGACTGGTCCGTACAAATATGAATGTCAATACCTTAACAATTTGGGTATACATCGTCTGGGGCACTTGGGCTTTTGTTGGGCTGCATGATTACGAGGTAAATTCTAAACAATGAAGGGTCTCAGATGATCCAACGCCTTTTTTACGATACACTTCTGCCGAAATCACTATGCACGAAAAAAAGATTGCATTGTACAGTGAATTGGACCATTGCTCGATGTACATGATACACGTTACGTAAACAATCATTTTTTATGACGTATTTGTATGATGTACCTTGTACCGTACAAGTGATTATGATACGTGATCAATAAAACGCACATGGCACGTTACAAAATATAGCATGTCCCACCGCACGTTAGTGTTTGTAGCATTATTGCTCGACATGAAACGACATGTACGAAATGTTTTTGAAATATTTGCATAATGGAGTCACGTCAATAAAAGGGCAACATTTGTAAGGAAATTTTTTGCGAGTGCGTCATGTTTGAAAATGATTAAATCTGCAACTATTTCTAGATTCGATTGATCGAACCAGTAAACGATCGACGTCGCAAGGGTTCGAATATCTGATAGAGATTCGCAAAGTTCTTTTCCTCTCACACACATTTATGCGCAGCCTTTCCAAGGGAGAATTTCCCTCCGGGTGGTGCTTCGCCTACCGATAAACCTGCAATATTCCTAAACGTTCGTTTTTACGTTTGCAGTGCGAGAGCCCCAATCGTAAAATGAATGTTTTTTTTTTTTATATATACAATGTCCGTATATAGTATTAACGACAATATGAACGAGTGTTTATTATTTTAGCGAATTGAACGTGTATTGAATACATGATCACGTGAATTCATTAACGTTCCGCGCCCGGAATTTATGACTGATTTGCGTTTATAATTTTCTGAATTCCCAAGAGTGAAATGTCACGTGAAATTCAATAGTTAATTTTTTGTTTAACGGCTGTGTTACAATTCAATTTCCGACTCGTTTTTATTTTTTACCCCACAAAAAAAAGCGATGTTCCAATTTACATTTTTACCTGACAATTTCCGGCTGTCGTTTGTAAAATTTCAATTTTCGATCTGTAGCTTCTTTTTTATTCTCAATCGTCGATACACGAAGAGAACACTAAAAATGCCCAGAAATAACAATATACATATAGATCCTATATTAACAAGTTCCAGGGAAGCTTTTCTTTTTAGAAATATATTCAATCGTTTATATTCATCGTCAGTATCGTTTTTGCACCTTTATTTCTAAATTATGTAACTTTCCATATTTGACCCGATAATCAACTTTCGTTTTTCTGTTTTCGATATTCAATATTCGATAATCGTAAAACGGAAGCGATCATGGACACAAGAATACAACTGTTCCTCAGGTAGCGACGACTATTAGAGGAACAACAGCCTTCTTCGGGACGATTATATATTCGATATCCTTTTTCCACATTTAGCAACAATAGACAGTGTCGTCTTGAATTTGAATTTCCATATTCGTCTATTGATATACGATATTCGCTAATGCATTCAATTCCATTACTCGTCAGATTATTCATGAGCTTTCATCTTCTATTTTCGACAATCTAGTTTCTGATAGATTTAAATTTATGACGCCATGTCGACTTTGTGTTACATAAGTTGGATATTGCTAAAATTGGAAATAACGATGTGAATATGTATGTACTATATAGAAATAAACGTTTTTGCACTTCTACGAGTAAAGTTTGACTTTGCAAACTGATTTTTTTCATGGACTTAGCCTCATATGCCCGGTTTGTTTGTGATCCTTTCGAGTGTACATGCGATTTTCGAATCGCATCCGGCTGCTAGTATCATAAAATGATACGGGGCGATACGTTTCTTCTCTCTCGGCGAGAGTTTCTCGTAAAGTCAGATTCGCACTCTGATTTATTTTAAAAGCCTTGGAAACGCGTGTGCGTGCGCGCATCGACCAACCAGCCGCCCTTCGTAATGATTTATTTGTCGCGTTGAGCCTACGACGCTGAAGAGTTCATAAATTTCGGTGGATTTCACGAGCTATGCATATGCATTGACACTCCCACCGACTACTAAAGTGCTGTTTTTGTTTGGGCGTTTGGCCTGCCTATCTGCCTGCCTGCCATGCCATCGACTCGCAAAGTCGGTGGGAAAACGACGGGATGTTATTGTCCCTCTTGCGCTGAAAGGCGTTACCTTGATGTCGAGTGTCCTACACTCAATTCGATTGCTCCTCGTGAAACGTTTTTACAACCAGAGTAACCGCGTCTCGAAACGTACCATAGTTGGGTAGCATGGGTATACGTCAACGCGCATCACGGATGTGATAGCAAGTGTCACAAGTATAAACATTCTTGACAGTTTATCTCGTTCGTCCTTAATGACATCGTATATGACAAAAGAATGGGTTTTATGTTTATTTTGATGCGTACATCATGATGTTACGCATAATCGAACAAACGAAACAATCTTGACATAGCACATGTTGTTTGTCAGATGCTAATCGTATCATGATTCGTGAACAAATCTGATGTGGTCGTGATAGCATCAAACGTCACCTTTGATATTGGCAATTAATCACGATGTCACACAAAAAGCAACCGACGAATTTAATGTGTCGTAAACTTCCGAGTCGCAAACGCCAAGTCGTAACCCGATTTCCAATTTCGGCCCATCCTCTCGGCATTTGAAGCGGAAGTTAATCTCGCGAGATGTATCTTGGCGTCGTAGTCCATTTTCATTCTCTTTTCTTCCGGAGAAATTGCATCACGCTCTTCCTTGCATTTTACGTTATCGCCGTAAAATCGCGCGAATGTACCCGATGTACCGTGTAGGTGTATTACTTTCCCATGCATGCGAATGGAAGTGTCACCCTGGAGAATTGCACGATTCCGGTATTCCGTGAAATTTCTCGCGATTTACATCGCGCGTGGTTATTTCGAATGCCGAAACTTTATGATATCTTCGTTGAAATGTGCGCCACTCGAGACCTTTATGTAGGATCTAATTTTCCGAAGCTGCGTTGGGTTTTGGTGCCATGCTACACGTGGAATTGGAATTACACGTACGCTTGGGTCCACCGTTTAATTGCTCTCGCAACATCGAATATTCCGATGATTGTTTAGTTTCCAACGTCATGGGGTACATTTGGTGTCGTGAAGTCACCTGAGGGTTGGGAAAGTAACACATCACGATTTACGATGCACCCAAGGTTCAACTAGAATATTAGGCCTGATGGATGGGTAAACATGTAATTTGTGGCGTTGCGGTGCTAAAGTATTAATCGAACTTATATTTGGATTTATGACTAAAAACCTGTTTTGACTACCCAATGAGGGGAGGACTATACGTCCATTGGATGGACGTCCAGGCAAACGCGTATGTTAATAAATCATTGCTTTCGGTGACAGTAGAAGAGATCAGAATATAATTTCGAATTTGAAAAATGGACATTCCTCATCGCCTTTCAACAACATCAATTACATTAGAGTACAAATTGACCTTTAAAATCATACATCATCACTATGTACGTACGTGAGTCATAATTTGATCCTGATACAAATGTCTATTGACATTTCCAGACACACGGTATCAGGTAACATGCATCACGTACACGAAATAAGACACGAGGGATGCCGCAAAAGAGGGGCTCATGTGAGCATTACATTATCGGACTTTATTTCTTCCGTTCACCCCAGTTAGACGTCAATGACCCGTGAGGGTAAAAACGGCCACTCTAATTAAGGAACGTAATCACCTCCGCGGTTGGCCCGTTAGGAAAACTTTCGTAAATTCGGCTAAATCATTGATGCGATGTAACGAGCACGCGAAATCCTCCTTCCTTGGGTTATTTTGAAGCTGAATGATTTATATTCTGGGCGAACATTTCAAATCGATTACTCCTCGAGTTTCAATGTGTGTGTGTGTGTTTTTTTTCTTTTTCAGAATTGAAATCATTATCTCAACAATGGGACGCATGTTTTATTTAGTTTTATTTTTTCAAAGTAATACTTCGGGAAACCCCTTGTGGCCGTCGAAGCGTGATGGTTTCATCCAAGTTCAACATCAGAATTAGCCATCCTAAATATGGGTTTAATAGTCTTTTTTTAATGTACAGCAGATTGTTCGATGAGTTTGGGGTAATATTCGGCGACGAGCGACTGCTATTTATACGAAAGGGCGACTGTTATCTTGGACTACATCCATCTAACGAATCGCCCATCAGCCTTTATTCGTTCAGTAACCGCTCGAGCTTCCCGGATATCGTGGGGTAATCACGCGCGCGAGTAATCATCAATTCTCGGCTTGGACTCGGCCCGTAGCGAATCGGGTAATGCACCGCTTCAACGCGTGAGACGAATTTATTCGCTCAGTGCGTGCAATAGTCTTACATCAGAGCTGACGTCCAGATGAACGTCTCCTTACGTTACACATGGCGATTCCACGGGTGGAATTACTCGCCTCACTCGTGTGACCGGGGTCGACGTAATTTGAATATTTTCGACGCCATTGCATTCGTCGGATGTTGTCGTTGGATGAATCCGTGATGTAATGTCATCTAACTTTATCCAAATCGATGGTTTCGAAAATGCTTTGGCACACCTTTTACATCTACTCGAACCTCATTGTTACGGGAACGTTGTGATTTCCGAATTTTTACTTTCTATATAGTCTACAATGGTTTTTATATTCATTTTAGGATTATCAATGTTGGATACTTTATTTCTGACTTTTTCGAATTGTTCGGCTATTGGTAAGATATGGAGTATCAAAACGAATGTTTCATTTTATATTTTCCAGTATTTGTGTAAGCGTTATGAATTTATATTATCAGTTTTCAATCGCCACCTGTCGATGCCAATATTCAGAACATCATAATCAACAAGTGATCTACGCTTTTCGGTAATAATAGCCTTTACAGTTTCAATATTGATGTTCGATTTTACATTTTCGATCCTCAATATCGATTTTCTGTTGCGCGCATTTTGATGTCTGATTTTCGACATTCCACTTTTCATGTTCGGCTCTTGACAGTCGACTACCAATACTCTAGCTACTTTCGATTTGCTATAATCTGCTTCGACATTCGACCGTGGAAGTTGGATGTTTTATTGTCGACTTTTTCGACCTTTGTACGCTCCCGTACACCGGGCACGTTGAATATGCGCATTTAAAGAAACTGCAAATGTAAATCGGATTTCGAGCAATCAATACGGCCCGCATCAGATAAAATACATCAGATAAAACAATTCGCATTTACTCGAAACATCTTCGATCTCAAGTAGCTCCCAGGTTACTCGCATTTGCATAGGTCTAAGTCCTATCGCGTTTTCCAATCACGTTCAAGGTCGGATAACATTCAGCCTTCTTGAGCGCGATGGTTGAGGCGTACAATGGACGCAATCGCTTTCATTATCGGCCGCGGATTATACAGACGGTATTGTTCATCGATCGCTCCAGGAGTGACCCGGCGCCATTGTTAAATTTAATGAAAGTCCGCGTCAATGAAGGCGATCACTGCCGTAACGCAATACCGACCATAGAAAACGGTCCATCACGCAGTGTTTAATCAGGCCGTTTTGCATTTCACGTATATATTCTCGCCGAGAGTTTGGACGTCGTAAATCTTTTAAGGTTATTTCAAGCACTTTTGGTCGTATGAAACGAATGGGACAATAGTTTGTTGTTCTTTTTTTTCTTTCTTGACAGACGGCTTAGTATAATAGAATGAGATATGGAGAAAGATTAATGGTTGCGTTCAAGATCGTCTCAATTGCCACGTACGATATTCCATATGTAGAACATTGTATAGAATAAAATGCGTACATCTTGATTATATTTTATTTAAAATTACATAATCGTTTAATGGCGTACAATTCACTGGAACGAGATAATTGTTAATCGATTTTACAATTTAAATATTTCGTCAAGATTTTAATTAAACTATTATTCGAAGGGACGTAAGCTTAATTCAGTTTGAATTCCAAGTCGGAAACGAAATCACGAAAAGATCCGTTTTCGACGGAAGGAGTTCGTTACCGGTAATTAATCTCATTGTAAGGTTTTTATAAAGTTGCGACAAGATCGAATGCGAGCAATCGCGCCGAGTCGTCAACCTGTTTTAGGAAATTATCCGACAATTAAAATTATCGCGGCAATGAAATTACTAATTAAAAGTTTGTCATTAATACAATTTTCCAGAACGCAATACTTCAGTGTATTAAAATACGTAGTACGAGAAAGACGGTTCACGAACACTGTATCACGCTGAAACAATTGATTCCAATCCACGAAATACATCGCCAGAAGAAATCAAAGGGGGGGGGGTAGCAATAATGAAATATCATAAACAGAGATTCATCTAAAATTTAACCCCGTTACTTCTGGAAATGGAACTTGACTTGACTTTTTTGTCGTTAACAAAACGACGAAAATTAATTCTTTCATACGAGACATTTTAACGATCGTACGTAATACCGATACTCGGACGTAATTGACATTATTCGATCGACCGGTACGCGACATACGACCGTACACGTGTTCACTTTACTTTTTCTCATTTTTGGACTAACTATACGTACCTACTATAACCCATCAAGTACGTAATTACGCAACAAAAGAAGTTGACTTGAATGGATCGAAAGACCGCAAAAGCACAATGGTAATGGAATATGCGGCGTTTTGTTCGGCATCGATCAGCCTGGAAAATCGTCGGGGTCGGCGACATCCGTTTGACCCACATAGAATACGCGTATCGACATTTCTCCCCAGATTTTGCTCCTTTCACGATCCAACAAATGCAGCTATTGTGCCGATGTTCGTGCGTGTCCATAGGAGAGACGGATGCACCCCCCAATCGGCCTTATGCAGTCCTCACGTCCCAAGAAACGTCGGGAGTAGCGTCGGGGAGTTATTTTTATCCGTCGACCCTGTTCCACCCCATCGTCGGGTAAATTTATCGCTTGACAT
The DNA here is from genome assembly GCA_030522945.1 of Trichopria nigra. NCBI lineage: Eukaryota > Metazoa > Arthropoda > Insecta > Hymenoptera > Diapriidae > Trichopria > Trichopria nigra. The sequence goes on from JAPYZR010001531.1 coordinate 31,311, forward strand.
GTCGCTCCGAAATTTCGTCGTCGGAAAAAGAAAAACTCCTGCAATATCTTGCGATAAGCCGCACAGGAGGAAACTCATTCGGCTACGCGTAATTTATTAAAATTAGAAAAAGCCCATATCGGCAGTTACGAGGCGGAATTTACGTCGTGTAACGCTCCAATGAATGGGCCGTGTTTGTAGGGTCTCGTTCCACGTCGCGATCAGTCTGGGTCTTTTGTTACCATTATCGCGAGTATTAAATTTTATCGGTGGGTCTCCGATGTTTATTCTCGGCGATGTTCTCCTGTTTCTCCATATTTTGAAAAATATTATCCCAACTGCAGATATTAAAGTAGGAATTTTTAACCACTGCCGCTGATAAAGCATTTACATCAGATTATGCAGATTGGAATTTCAGTTGCCGAATGCGTGCGTAAAATCGCGAAGGAGAGAAATGCGGAGGGAAAAGGTTCGGGAAAGTGGCGATGACGCTTTTATTATGCAATGGATTCGACGGTCGGTCCAAGTCCTTTCTCAATACATCCTCATTTATCTCTCACGATCCTGTTCTTTTATTTTACGAGTTCTCCCTTTCGCACTCGTAACGAGATTGGTCGATTTTCTCCCCTGTTTTGTCCCACACTTCCTTCGTATCCATCCCGACGTCATGCGTTTTTCTCTTTCCCGGCGAGCTGCGTAAACGTCATCCGAAAATTGTAATTTTCACATCGATTTCTCGTGCCATTTTTAAAACTAATTAATTTCATGCGACTCTTTTTGCATTATTGAGTCCAGTGCCGAACAATGGAGTGTCGTATTTCCCTTTGTTCCTTTTTTTCCCTTTCGGCCTTTTTGCGCCTTTCCGTGCTTTTACTACTCGACGGAGTGCGAGAGTTTACTGCTAACTTCTCTCACGTAGCTAGTTTCCTTTTACTCGTTTCATTTCATTTGTCGTCCGTCTTTTTATTCAGACTTTTTCTCTTGCTGTTTCTAATCGCATCCCACACGTGTTCTCGACAGCCCGTTAAGGCAACCCCGACACCGGAGCAACGACTGAGCCCAGGAAGGTGGCGAAGGTGGAAGGAAATTCGCATAAAAGATGCGTTGAAAGCTTCGCGTGTTCCGTGCATTTTTTATGAGGCGGAAAGCCACCCGAGCCAGCGGGGAGAGTGCGCGCTACAAAGAAACTAGTACTCGCTTCGCAATTCACAATCATCCGTAAGCCCGTGCAGCTCTTGAGCATCAGAGTCTCGCGTCTGACGTTCCGCTCTTGACGCATAATTTGCGTTCGGCGCGCTGATGTTATATTTCTGTGGCACATAGATGTTTCGAATTTGGTGCTTGAAGATTATATTCCTGATCCTTTCACATTTGATGGTGGCCCTCTAAACCTCCACTAATGAAAAGAATCCGGCAGTGCTATTCTAACCTCAAAGTAATAAATATCATTTAATGTGCTACTTGACGTTAGGTAAGATCTACAAGCCTTTGTTTTAGTAGTTGTTGTTTTGAGGTTATGTTCGTCATGCGACTACGTTATGTACATAGGTTTTTAATTTAACCAGCTATTATCATTGTGAGAAACAGTACCATCAGCGTGAACAACTGACAATAAACTTGTACGAACGAGACGTTTTATTATGACCGCACACGACAATGCTTGTCCGTCGCCCATGACCACAACTTAAAACAGCAATAAACTGTCACGTGACAGTAAAATAATTCTTACACACTCTTTACGAGCCATTTTCTAAGATGGACGAATGGGAAAGAAGATATACTTGAATTACCCGCTGAATGGCCGCCAACAAAGGCTGAAATTTATTCACAACTCTCAATTATCAACTCCAAACTTTCAACAAAAGGATGTAATAACTTTGGCGAGATAGAAAAGAGTAATGAATTGGATTGTTGCAACTGCTTCGTCAAACAAACAAATATTCGAGGTTAGGTCAGGTTGAAATTCACGAAGGGGTACATAACCGATGTTTCGGTGCGTCCGAATATAGCATCAGAATTCAACCTAAAGGGAGACGAATACTGGCAGCGGCTGAAACGTTCCATCCGCGCACAATGTAATGTGCTTAAGCGTGTACGCGTTCATGTGCCCATCCACACGTCAGAACCGGAAACGCGAAACAGGTTCCGCGCAGCCAGCTCCAGCCAGCTCCTTTGTGCCAGGTTCAAACATGCATTTCGCGTGAAAAGATAGGCTCGTTCGATGCACTTGCAGCTTCGAAAACACCCGAGGCGGACGACATCTCAATCTTTCCATCGCCGGAGCATCGTGGCGCAAGGCATCGGATCTTTCACGGAATCTTTGATGAAACGAGTCGAGCGAAATGTTGCTCATCGTCGAAATTTTCGTCGTCAAACAGTCAAAAGCGAATGTCGCAAATCCCCAAATGCTCGTGAACTTTAATAATTTATACGCGAAAGAAACTTTTTTCATGAATTTTTAAGTGGCTTCATGCACAGTGTCGCTTACAATTTAAAATGTAAATCGATTCACGTGTGTGGAATTATGCATACGAACATAAAGTTGCAGGCCATCCAGTAGAAAAAGTTTTCGCGTCATCTTCGGGGTGGTCATATTTTTGTTTATCTTTCTTCAGAGCTGTCGCACGTATGCAAATGGTGCGAAAGGAACAAATCTATATATACGTCGCGGACAACGACAGCACGAAAGAAAAGTTCTCGCCCCATTTTTTAACGCAGACAACTTTGAGGTTATGTACTCGTATTTGGCAGATGCTTTGAGGTTACAATACCCACTATTGGGTATTCTTGCGGCGGCGCGGGCTATTTTACATGCAGGCACCTTTACTCGCATAGATTTTCGTATTCGCGCGGCAGCTCTCCGATTCCGAACACGTACGTCGGTGTCTGCACTTCCCGAGCTACTCGTTATAACCTGTGTAAAACGAGCGCGGATAAATAAAATTTAACCTATGAATACGTCACGAGGGAGTATAGGATTGCGTCGGCCCCCTCGCGTCAATGTTTAAAGAGTTTTTATTTTTTTTTTTTTTTTAATAGCATCGATGCCGCGAATATGGAGTTCACAGTGAATTATATAACGCAGAGGTTGAAAATAGAAGCGGAGAAAGGGCAGATGGTTTTTGCATGTATATACAGTACACTTAATTGGAACACTTTCGATACCGATGTATCGATATTAAAAAATCTTTTATCCGATTGCTAGTTTGAATTTAGCGTATAGTGGGACAGCCAATAAGAATTCGCCGCATGATTAAAATATCAATACATTTTCTATAGGGATTTTTTTGCTTGAAATTGTTCGCAGAATCCCCGGACAAACAGGTGTAACCAGTCGAAAAGAACCGAGTGCCCGTGAAAAGTTCCGACGTGGTCGATTGACCACGGAATACGTATAAGTATACGTATTCGAGAGTCGCGCGTACCCCTTCATTGCATCCTATTTTTCTCCCTACGTCGGCTTCAAATTGCGTGACATTTCGTCTTACGACCAACCCATGTAATGTAGCACAGTGTACCGATCAAGAACAACGACCAACGCATAGTTTATTGCTTGAGTCCACATTTTTCACGTGGGTCCGTAAAATTGCGAATTTGACCCACCACTGTCCTCGCAGTCCTAATGTGTTTTACGTTTTTCCCTATTTTGGAGGACACATTTTTATTCGACGAGCGAAAATATGCGACGTCGTGGGTTTTCGACGTTTTTCTTTCCAAGGGCTGGAGAGAATAACGGGATAAAATCGAAGTACGAGGGAATAAATTATCGCGGACTTTCTCTCTGGTGTGCAGCAAATCCTTTTTTTCTCTGCGGACGTCGATGGAGGCGTACGAAAGCGAGAAGGGGAGAGACGCGGCTCGTTTCAGACGCGGAAAGGATCGCATACCTGAGGAGCAGGTGTTCCGCAGAATCCCGGCTGCAGCCCTCCATCTCCTCCTATACATATGTACATAAAGCCGCGCACGCCGCATTTCGCACACCCACCGGGGTACGCCGGGAATACGCACACGAATCACTCGGCGCCGAAAGGAAAGCATAATGCATGAAACTGCATCCGCAGTTTCTTTCGGTCAGTCGAAACGATATAGCAGTACGTGCGTATCTCTGTTAATTAATATATCGCATGTCACTCGATGCATCGAGTTAATCTTACATGGAGCTTTATAAGAACGTTTCTCATTCTTGTTGTCACATCTCGCGCAAAATTCTGCGGAATCAATTTTGTTGCATGAACATCAGGGGTTAACAATTCTTCCGATATTGAGGGAATCAAATCACGAACAATCAGAGCTATTCTATACATCCCGTCAGAATCAATTCCGTTTCACGGAACGCTTCCCTAAATTGACAAAACAACACATCGCGAGTTGCACAATGGTGTATTGTGTGTTGAGGCCATAAAGGGGCCATAAAATTACCGCAACCTAAGCTAATAGGTCTTAAACCTGATATACTTTGCCACATGTTTACCTTTTTATCGTCGATAATCGCGATCATCGATTAACGCGCCAATGAACTGTATACACGTACGAACCACCAGAATCCATTCCGCTTCGTGGGACCTCTCCTTTATTCATATATATGCGTGCAGAAAGTAAGAAAAATTTGGTACTTTGGTGTTTTATAGACGCGAACAGAATGCTCTTCGATGCTAAAACCGCACGATTTACAGACATCCTTATTCTGTTACCGAACCGTAGCATTTTCGACCATTTCACCCTCGACCTTCTTCGTTTGCGCTGCACAAACAAGGTTGGATCAACAAGTATACGCGAGGAGATTTCGCGGCAGGGCGAATGCTTCGTAATGAAACTGAAATAGAAGAAAGTCCATGCGTGATCGCAATAATGACAAGCAGAATCGTTACAACCGATGCGTGACGAAACGGTCGATTGAATTTTCGACGAATCCCATCGATGCTACATACTCGGCAAGTTAATTGGCGGGATCCGAAAAAAGGAAACAAGACCGTGATAATTTTTTGTGACGGATGGAAACGCGGTTAATGGGATTATTACGACCATCGAAAGAGGGTTACTGGGGTTATTTTCAGTCCAGTTCGAACATGAGGAAAGACGTTCGATATATAGTGATACAAGTGTATACAAGTATCCCATAACTTATAAATAGGTTATGGAATTCATTACAATAAAGTTTGCCGATAGAGCGAACATAGATTCATCTGCGATGTCCTACATTAGACCGCTACTGTTCCTACCAACAATGAAACAGAAGTATGGAAGCCCCCCGAGTGACGGTCCTGGGAGGTGTTTCAAATCCCCGTATTTGGATCCATCATTTGGTGACGTTTAGTTTGTCAGAAACATTGATCGTTCACATTTCTATCTGTTTGATTGGTGATCAATTTCGTTATTCACTGATTTTGCGTTTTTCATGTGATTTGTTCAACCTGGAATGTTAGTGCAGTATTCGAAAATTATATTACTCTTCATTCTGGCGGCGGTATTTGAAAAGCAAAGGGAAAAAGCATTGGGCAAAATTGTTCATCGAGGTACATTATGCCGCAACAGCAGAAATCGGCAACGCGCGACCACCTGCTTGTCGAAGCCTCGGCCCGTGTATTTACACGCCGGGTGCGTACCGACCGACAATTGTAAAAATTGGTCGTAAAGCACATAATCATTATTTTTATTGCCCTGTAATATTTGCCCAAGTATACTTTTTTGCCACGTGCAGCAGCGCATCGTTGAAAAACGGAAAATCCACTCGTACCGACGAATGAGTTTGGGAAAGTCAATTTAATTTCAACGGGAATTAAGATAAACCTTTTCAATTATCGTTCGAATTACGCACTCGCAAATCCGGCCGAAATGGAAGCGCGTTCGTTTTCGAAATAAAAGTTTCAAATTGCCAATTAGAAAATTCTGCAGACGCGAGATACGAAGCCAACGGTGTATAGGAAGCGGGCAACCGTCACAGCGATACGCAAAATCGATATCCTCTCCGCGATTGTCGTTCCATTTTTACGTTTCTTTCTTTTTTTTTTATTTGCCGTATTCCCAGGCCTTTAGAAATTTTACAAGTTTCATTTCTCGCTCGACGAACTTGGCCAGTCACGCGATTTCTTCAGACTATGATGTAAAATACACACCTTGCAGCTTTCTTCGTGACGCGAGTAATTTTTGTTCGCGCGATCGATCGATGACCGACACTCCGATTACGCAAAGGCGAAAAGTCAAGAACTTACAAGTCAACGGAACGAAAATAGAGCCTTTTGAATGCAGTCCAAGCCGAGAGCGACAGTGCTGTGGTATTATTCAGTATTCCAATGATCTCCATTGTGATCGTTATCAATGTAGTCAATCATCTCGCCCGGAAGTACTTTTGTGCAGAGAAATAAGCCACCAGTGATTTACAATTCTGCTTGTTTAAAACTCGTATGAATCATAGGCGGCAGCCGAGAATTACAAGTGATTGCAGCGGAGATGCGTTTCAATTTGATCGCCTAATACGGTCAAGGGGTCTTCAATCGATCAACGAATAAACAAGCGTGCCTCGAAAAATTTGAGATAATTTTCTAAAGGCTGCGGTAATATTCGTGATATAGGTAGATTGCCGAGAAAACTGGCCGATTGATGCAATCTTCTTGATCAGCGCAATTTCCCAGGCTCTTTCTTAATGACTGTTTGATTTATTTTATCGCTTTCGCGCATGTGTCATCACATCCGTATCTTTCTCCGAAGACAATGCACGAGTAATGCGATCGTTGCGCGAGCGCTCGCAGCTGGCAAAGGAAAAAATATTCAGTTACGGGGTATTGTTAGGCGTAGCCTTGTGACTAACTGCTCGGAACAACAACGCGTAATCCGATTCTGCTGGCCGATGAATTTTAATGCGTGGCTGTTGCTTCTCTAGCTCCATACATGGTCCAGCTTTAAAAGATCCACATACGCATGTGTGGTCAAATTAATAGGGAAATAATGGGTGGTCGATGTATTTATGTATTGGACATAAATCAGAAAATTACTATACTTGGCATAGGTTTATTGCAGTTTTCATTTGCTGAGACGTTCACGAATGTCGGTACAGAGGTGACGAAATCGGCTACAGACATCACTGATGCGGACCATTTAGGAGCTGTCCCGCGATTATTCAAAGCTGGGGTTCAATACCGGGTGGAGTATTTAATGAATAACCACAAAAATTACTTCTTCAGAACATGTATTGGGAATGGTAAAATTTGCACCCACAGGAATTCGTGTTTAAACCATTTCTCTATGATAGAAAGAATAGTTTATTGTTGGGATATGATGGTGGGTTTGGCAGTATAACCCAACATTTAATTAACGCACTTAACGTAATGTAGTTAGAACCTCCGCAACATTGATTTGCGGTTTGCAGGCGGACAGATGCCGAGGTACCTCACGCACTGATAGTCCGGGAGCCCGATGTATTTTGAGGGTGGTCATTTAACCAAGGCTGATTTTCTCTCATATGTTAGCTGTTATATAGTACATAAACGAAACGACCT
>JAPYZR010001532.1:0-31482 GCA_030522945.1 Trichopria nigra
GTATCTGTGTTGTCCATCCTTTACCTCTCCACCCGAGAGCCGACCCGCGAACAGACAATTGTCAATAAAGCGGGGGTTAATTCCGATTCCTTTATCCTTATCCTTTACTAGTTCTTTCGCTTTTGCTATATCTATACTAACATAATTATACATTATATAAATAATAGTCATTAGAATGAATAGTAGATCAATTAAAATTCTAAAGTTAAAGAATATCGGGATAATATGAAGCCCGAGGTAGACCCGTGTGACAATTTTTATGAATTTGCTTGCGGTAATTGGCATCAACGTTATCCTCGCCCACCGGAGAGTATACATTGGTCTGCTATGGATGTATTGAAAAATAAACTTCTGGAAGAAACTGCTGGTACGTACTAACAAATGCACGATTATTAAAATCTTGATAATATCAAAGTTATAATGGAGATATCGTTGAGCTGTCCATACTATAGTATATGTAACACCAAAAATATACACGCATATGTATGTATAGCATAGAATAATAAAACAACCAAATAATGTAATAATTTTATACATTTTTATTTATACCTCAAGCGAGACAATTCTTGATAAATAATAGATCATAATAAAAGTGAATATAAGAATAGAATTCTATGAAATAATACTTTCTTACTCATAAATTTGGTAAAACAAATAAAATTCTAATGAAAAATCGACAATAAGACGAAAATTGACAATAACCGCGAAGAGCCCACAGAAATTAAGGAGATATTTCAATGTTATGAAAAAGCACACTAATCAGTAGAATGTGTGTATTTTTTTATAAATAGAGACAAAAAACATCAAGTTATATTGTTCATATTATACAGATCTACTTTCCGAGGATGATCCTGACGACATAGTTGCAGTCCAGGTAGCCAAGAAATATTATCGCTCATGTATGGATACTGGTATGGATATTTAATATGTGTTTGTAACTAAAACCGAGTACTCCATACTCGAGTATAATTAGAAGCACGTAAATTGCCCACACGTCATTCGCGATTTGTTCTAAATATGTAAAACGTATTCATTTTATATAATGTGTAACTACTAGATAAATATTAATACTGTATCAGAAACCAGAGAGCGGGTCGGTCTAGATCCTCTGAAATCGTTGTTGCAAAGACGTGGAGGGTGGCCGATTATACTACAAGAAGAGGAATGGGCCCCTGATATATATTCGTGGCAAAAAATCGAAAATTCTTACGGACACCTCACCAACATATTTGCGTTTGTGGCATTTAAATGCATAAAATCCCCATTGACTGGAAATTGTATACTAGAGGTAATTATTCGCGATTGATTGTATTTTAACAGTAAACTATACCTTTTTCTCTTTTTTAAATGTATTATAATTTTTTATTACATAAATCATCATGACTAGCTGACACGACCATTCCTTCCCTTCACTGACCGGCAAAGAAACTTTGAACGTAAACTTTTGTACGACAGAAATAAATATTCGACGCTCATACAAAAGGTGGCTGTGGAATTCGCACGATTATCAGATGCTAAAATTTCGATGGCCCGTATTCGATCTGACGTGGAGGAAATCATCAAATTTGAACGTAATATTAATGTGAGCCATTAAAAATTTCAAAAACACATATATATTTTTTTACTTCACATTAATATATATTAAACGTTTTATGTACTTTGATATTGAATGTTATTAAGTCTTGAGTAAAAAAATATTATTTTGTATACAGTCGGCCCCTGCTATCAACGTGTCTACAATGACGCTCATGGAATTACAAAATTTCTATAACCTCCACACAGGGAGTTCTTCAACAGCTGAAGTAAAATTATTCATTAATTGTTAATGGTTAAAAAAAAAAAATATCGTTTAACTGCTTAGGGAATAAAAATAATTATTTTCTAATTAGTTCAACTGGGTAGACAGTTTTATCACCTTATTTAAAGAATACGATTTGAATATTGATGAGAAAGAAATTGTTTCTGTTGACAAATCATATTTTCGACACCTTTCTGAAGTTCTTCAAAAAACTCCAAGTAGAACTATAGGTATTATATGAAATATTATATTTTTTAAAATTGCGGAAATATATTTTCCTTTTTCGATTGAAGTTGATTATAAGTGTATGCACCCATATATACATATGCTTAAAAATTTTAAAAAGTATAAAAATAGTCACAATCTGTCGGATTGGGTGAAAGCTATTTATAATTTTATAATTCTATAAAGAAAATAACTTTTTATTTATTGAAGCTACGTTAACTTTCCATCAAAGTACTCATAAAAATATTTCGTAATTTTAACGAAACTTTAGTTGCCTAGTAGTAATATATTTAGTTTAAGTGACTAAATATAAGTTGGAATAACTACATTTAAATTACAGCATCATAATGTATAAAATAATGTTATAATTTCCGAAAAAAAATGTTTAAACCTTTTTTTTTTTTGCTTTATTTAAAGTCGATGTGATTAAATCTAATTACACCCGGTAAAAGTAAAACACCATTTTACGTGCTTTATGTTATACTAAAATTACTATGTATTTTGAAGATACAACAATTTTTGATGAGTGAAGTAATTTTCTACATATGCTATATTTATTTCTTATGAATGTACCCTGGTAGAAATGAAAACATTTCTTAGCCAATTCTTAGACAGTTCAGATATTTACCATGTTAAAGGCATAGGAGAAATGGATAGTGTAAGAATAGATTTCTACTAGGGTAGAATATAAAAAAATGTTATTTCTCTTAATTTCATTACTTTAGAATTAACAATATGTTTTAGTGAATTACATACATTGGAATTTTCTCAGTAATATGCTAAAGGCATCAAACATGAAAATGCGAAATTTGGCATACCAGGCAACGAAGAACATTCCAGCCGTAGTTCGATTATTGGAGCCAAGGTATTCAAAATTAATTTATTAATAAATTATAATATTAAACCTTACTTATTTTAGTAATGTAATTGACATAATTATAATTTTTATATATATTGCACACACATGTTTTATTGTAATTAAGAAAATAATCGACAAAAATGCTTAGTTGAGAATGATGGAAACACTATTATATGTGCATAAAATCTGATAAAATATATCGTGATTTTTAATATTCAGTACAACGAACTGTATTCGAGGTTACCAGGTAAACATAGTGCTCGGATACATGTATGGAATGAAGTACTACACAAAGGAAATGGATAAAGAGGTAACCAACAAATTTATTCTAATCTACAATCAATATGTATATAAGCTGCATTTAAAACAACAAAAATTTAGTGAAAAATTCATTGTACTACCAGTATTTTTTTTTTTTTTTTTTAAAGTGTCGACGTGTAACGGGTTTTTAGTGACTATGCATCTCTTTTGAAGATGTCATCAAAATAACTACTGTATTTTTTGCAGGGCAATCAAATGATCAACAACTTAGTTAATACATTAAAGAAAATGCTTAGCGCTATAAATTGGCTTGATGATTCTTCCAGAAATTTCATGATTCAGAAAATAGACAATTTAGTTCGGCAAGTGGGTCCTTATAAAGTATATTATGACAAGGAAAAAGTAGAACAAATTTTCAAACTCGAGGTATTTATATATGTTACCTAGAGACAGGTTTAACGAAACGTCTCAATTTGTAAACATACATTAGTTAATATTCACTCCTCTATAAATATTATTAAAGTGTTATTTCAAGCATTTTAACCGAAAACGTATCATGTGCAAATATTATGACAGCAATAAAGTAATGCCTGAAAATCAGATAAAGTTTCTAATAATTCTATAAAATTAAATGTAGATGCATATTTAGTGGCATAGACAACAAATTGCCAATAATCTTAAAATTACAAGGTTTACTTAATTAATAGCTTTTTCTAAATGTAACAAATTCCCGATGATAAACGTGTATCACGTTACACGTGTGCGCACTGATTCATGTTACATATGATCAGGACATGAAGCCAGGGAATAGAATTATAGTAATTACTATCCAGATTACAAATTGGGACATATTTGTTATTTATAATTTAGATTGAAATAGGCATTAAAATATCTTCATGGCGGGAAATATTAATACTCGTCATATGCTTATCATATATATTTATGTATATATATATGTGTTATATGTCTTATATACTTCAATCACGGAAAAGTACACCAAAAAAGATTGTTCGGGGTCCGAAATGACACACAAGTGGGTGTAAAAACTAAAAAAATTTGTATTTACACCCAACTGGGTGTCGGTTACATATACTTAAGTAAATAATCATTTTAATATTTATTTAATCAGAAACCCACAACAAAATTATAATTATCATAAATTTTAATAACGCGTTGTTGCATAATATTTTAAAAATATAAATATTTCTTGATTCTATTAATGTAGTGGGTAATAGGAACTAACTGGATCGAAAATTCAATAAATGAACGAAAATTTCATCTACGAAAAATATTGCGCACTGTGAATACTGAAGAAGGCGAGTGGTATGAAAATATTCGTTTATATATTATGTAACTTTATTGTTTACATTGTTTGTATATATTACAAAACTTTCTATATGAATGTAAAATGATAATGTTTTGCGTATAGAATTTGTGAAAGTAAACATTCCATTTTAGCATGTATTACGATATGCCCTTTTTATCAGAACTTGATGAAATGCAAGCAGAATACTCTCCAGAGAATGAAATGAGTAAGTGAAAATGAAATGATTTAATAGAATAGTAATGATAAAATCTCAAAATTAAGTGATCCAAAATACATTTATAGCTATTTCGCCGGGATTCTTTCGTGCACCGGTTTTCCTTCCTAAAGTAGAGTAAGTATTTTTGAAAATACTAAACTAAAATGTAATGCTTTCATTTACATGACGGTTTCACGGAATTTAGGTTTCGGTTCGATTAAGGGACACTAACGATAAAATGAATTCGGGAGAATCCTATAATATAATAATAATTACCTTTTTCACATAATGAATTGATCTTTATACTTTTTAATGTGGAATAATCCGAACTTTATAGATCTATAAACTACGGAGGTTTTGGTTTGATCATCGGCCACGAGTTGGCTCACGCTATCGATCCGACTAGTGAGTATTTTAAAACAATGAATGTAGTAATTATTTATCAATATGATTATTAAAATGAATATAATTACAACAACAACAACAGAAAATAATATATTTGCTTGTATATGATGCACGAAGAGTTTTATATTAAATATGTATATTACATCGAAGTACTGATATTATTACTGGTGCAGTAGATAATAAAGCAAATGTTATATATGAGTATATGAATTGAGATAAATAATTGTTTCATTATCTGCAAATATATTTTAAGCTGGAACCAATTCTTTCTTAAAGAAACTTATTACCAAAAGAATTCACTTTGGATTCTAAATGTAGCTCCACTTACATGATGATAACTTTGAAGTTGTCTTCTATAACTGTAAAATATTCGTTGCACAAAATAAATGCATACTTTTATAACCAAAATTTTAAAAATCGATTGTCCTATATAATGGAGCATAAAAAGTAGGTCGTAATATAATTAAATAAAATATGAAATCAAATATCAAAATTAAAATATTACCTATACTCTATACAAAGGTACAAAATATACTCTATACTCTGTACAAAGGTCCTTCTATTTTGAGGTGAATTTTTACATTCGCAATTGAATTTGTTGATTTCATGGTATTACTTATTAATTTTATAGCAATTCAATAAAAGTAAACCTGGTAGAAGTTCATCCATTTCTTTCTTACACTGTCAATTTGTTATATATGCCGTTAACATGGTAAAATATCTAAATTACTTAAGAATTGGCAAATAAATATTTTAATTTCTACCACCCTGGTAGAAATGGAAATTGCCATGCCAATGCCACGCTGGCAGTTAGACAGCTCCATGCTAGAATCGGCACGTTTTGCCCCAGTACGCATGCGAACATGGTTTTTCTTCGTTTTAACATTTTAATATAAATTTATAATCATTACTCAAAAATCTAATCGAATACATATAAATTTCACCGATAATATAGTTGTACTTTATGACAATTACAAGTTTTATTATTATTATTATTTTACATGCAACCTTATAATCGTATTTACATGTCCAGATCATAATTATAAAGGTTATGAGTTAATATCTTGGCCTGAGAGTACAGAAAACGCTTATAAAGAACGTGCCTTCTGTTTCATCTATCAGTATAACGAATATTATGATATAACAACAAATAAAGTACGTAAGATTTTGTATACTAATTTATAAAAAACTAATTGATCTTACTTTTATTAATGCAACGTATAAGATTTTTTAAATAATACTAAATTGCCTTTTATATACTTATATTTATTTATTTATTTATTTATTTATTTATTTATATTTATTATAGTACATGTCAAATGTAACAGACAATATAAATTGCAATTTTACTTTTAGGATAATAAATCGAGTGTAACATTAGATGAAAACTTCGCTGATACTATTGGCATACAAATTGCTTTCTCGGCTTTAAAAAAGTTGAAGAAAATACGCCCCCTACCCGAATTCGAGGACTACACAAAAGAACAGCAATTTTTCATTGCTTTCGCAAACGTAAGATTAATCCATTAATAATCCCTTTGTAACCATTATGTAATTGTTATATAACTGTTACCTTCAATGTTTGTAGTGTAACTTTAGTACTAAAATAATAGTTGTAACATAATTATAGAATATGAAAAAAATCGTATTCAGAAATTAATATATATTAACATTTTTCATTATACATTTTTTATCTGTAAAACAAACTAATGAAATCAGCAACAACAAAAACAAAAACTTTACACAGTTTCCGATAATGTTTTTTTATAAATTAAGTGTATATAGTATTTTATTTAGTAGAATACATGCATGAACAGAGTCATCTTTCATTTTATTCTTTGAAACATCAAGTTATTTTCCCTGGTAGAAATCTGTCCAGTTTTCTGTTACACTGCTCAGTTATCCTATACCTTTAACATGGGAAAAAAGCAAACTGGACAGAAACTAGACAAAAACTGGGCTCATTTTCTATTAGGGTTATCACGTCAAGATATTAAAAGTGACAAAATACTATACACAAATGTAGGATAAAAGATATTTTTTGTCACACCTGCACAAATTCGCGGTCTTTCCGTGCTGCTAAAGCGGTCGAAATTGATTCAGAATGTTTGTTGTCTGATCAATCACGACTGTTTTCACTTACTATACACATTACCCAGTGCCTTTATAACTGAACATTCTTATAAGGAGTACGTCGAATTTCTTCAAATCTACATGATATCGAAATCTTCTATTTCATTTCTATTTCGTAGTTAGCAATTTTCAGTTTTGATGATTCGATAATACACCAATTTTATGACTGTGCTTGCAATTTGTGTATAACTTTATATATTTACAGACGCAGTGTGAAATGTCAGATCCAACATTATATTTAGAAGATATTCACAGTCCTGGAGGGTACAGAGTAATTGCTACTTTGCGTAATTCGAAGGACTTCGCTAAAGCTTTTAAGTGTCCCGTCGGAAGCCCCATGAATCCAAAGGATAAATGTAATTTTTGGAAATAACCAAAGAAACAACTATAATATAAACAAGAATAAAAAAAAATTACAAATCGAGCTTTCATGTGCGAATTTTGTTCTCTCCTAAACTAAAGTTTGCACGATCAATCTTATTACGACACTGAAAAACTCTTGGAAAGAAAAAAATATAAAAAAAAATATAATAAAAACAATTTAATTGATGACACTCTTAATTCTAGGACCATCAACACAAGTGATCATAAGTAATTTCTCATTGCACCTAAAACTTTGAATACATTGCACAGCATCATCATCAACGATGTTTTTCCAAGAAGGACTGCCTGATTTATAGCGTAAATTTCAACGAAAATTGAATTTCATAACTGGAAATGAACAGCTTAAACGCAATACGAATCGCTGCAACTTTCGCTATCATTAATAAAGCAGATTGCGAGATCGAACGCATCCATTCATTTTATTATCTTCCAAGGCGTCAAGGGATGCTATATTCGAAGTCGCGCGCGAACTTTATAAAGTCTCGCTGTACGTTCCAGTTAAAGTTAGTTGACATTTGCGCCGTGGAAGATTATCGAGATTGCCATAAATCGTGAGAGTCAGCCAACGGCGAGGCCGCGAGGATCAAAATCCTGCGCCTTTCCGATAATCCGCAGTCGCCATATCGCTTGATCTTTCGCGCGACGGTTCGCGACTTCCAATGCTCGCCTTTGGCCGCTTTCTTTTTAGCCGCCTTTAAAATACAGTTTAACTGAGTTAAGACCCCTTACTTACCGATTGTCGAAGAGAGTGCTATATTTTGGAAGTTATGAAGGGAAGGACAGCCTTGGAAATCAGGATTATAGTTACTGAGTTACAGTTGAGGGGATATTTCTTTAGGCGTTTCAATTTGTACTTGACATCCATACACTCTAAAAAGAAATACTTAAATTCACCCAAGAAATGCGGCTGAAATATTAAATTAAGCAAGAAAATTGACTGAAAGTAATGTGTAATATAAACAAGGACATACTTATGCACAATAAATAGGCGATTCTCAATAGACGTAAAACTGTGTTAAATTATTGTTGATAAAACAATGCAGAAGGAATTGGATCCAGAGTTCTTCCTAGGCGTTTCTATAGTTGGATATGACTAGAAGTCGACATGGATTGGGTTCGATTTAAATCGAATGAGACTTGAGTTCTCGAGCTAGTTTCGCATAAAATTTTCTCATCCATATAAAAATCCATGTAAAATCCATTTTTATAAAAATGTTGATAACTATTTTGAACATTGGTACGTTTACTCTGCATAACTTAACTATACTTGATGACGAAATTATTTGCCGGGATGAATGGACTTCCAGCTCAATTGTATGATTCAGTTGGAACGCAGTCTAATCCAGTCTAATCATTTCTGTGGATTCTTTCAGCAGTCGATCATTGGAGAGTGATTTCCGGTCGTAATTATAAATGTCAATATTTCCTATTAATCTTACATTGCTTAGATGCTCTCCATGCTGTTGGACGATCGAACATGAATTGTTTAGTCCTAAATTATCCCACGCAATTGTGTTTTACGCGATCTTGAGTAAACAATTCTTTATCCTTGTACATTAGCTAAAAGTGAGGTTCATCAAAGGTCTCTCACGAATTTAGCTCTCGCACTTTCCTTGGCTAAGCGAAAAGGGCTATCGAGAAGAAGAAGAAGCTCTTTGGGTTTTGGTTCAGCCGTAACAGGCGCCACTCCATTCCGTCGTTATAGGAGCGAAGACTATCTGTGGCGTCCATTCCTGGCCTTAGTTTTATGGTCTCGGAAGTGAAGGCCGGAGCTTCCGGCCGTAACGCGAACTTTTGATGTACATACTCGTATGCTCTTGGCCGGCAGCGGCCGCAGCTGCGACGAGAAGTTACTTACCCATCGACGACGTGCAGTCTCTATAAAGGCCTATCTATCGTTCAAAACTTTTCGCGAAAAAGTACAGCATACACCTTCGGGAAAAAAAACAGACCAACCGAGAGGTGAAATTCAGTCGATAGGTGGCGCTTTGGTTTTATGAAATGAATTCGCTCTGCAAGTCACGTATATTGAATAAGTCTCAGGAATCGTGACGATCGTCGATGGTTCCTGAGGATTACTTAAGTGCATACTGTTCCTAACATGAATGTAAAAAATGTGTAAAAGTTCATAACTTTTTGAATTACATTTATTCCGAGATTTTTAGAAAACATTCGCGGTATACGGAACATTTTTAATATCACTCGTCCACGACTCCGAATGAAAATAATTAAACAAAGACATAATTGGGGAAGCGAGTGGACTTTAATTTCATTAGTTGTAACCGCATCAAAAAGAAATTCAACTCTCCCGCGAGAGGAAATTCCGAGTTCGAATTTGTCATATGGTAAGATTCATAAGGCTTTCATATTACACGGCGACAAGTTACGGCAGTTTTCTTATTCGGGTGCAACGCTGCGAGGCGCTGTTTCATTCTCTCTCTCTCGGTCTCTCTCGTTAGCATTCTTTTCTCCCTCCCTCTTTCTTCGTCTTTCACTCGTACATCGCACTCTTTTTAATTCTATTTCTCTATGTCGCTCTCTTTCACTTTCTCATTAATTATCTCACTTTTTCGCCAACAATCTTTCTCAATGTGTTACCTCCCTGCGTTCACTCCCTCTCTTTCTTTCTCTCTTTCTTTTACGCACTCTCATTAATTTTCACTAGCGTCTTCGCACTATCTTCCTCTTTCTGTTACTCGAGTCTGATATTAATTTCCTACTAGGTTCGCTCTATTATCCCTGCCGTGGGAATCATACAAATGCTAAATAATTCGTTACAATTGTTCGTTTAGATTAAAATCATTGAAATTTAGGACATTACGAGTAAATTTCAACGTTAACAAAAAAAATGTTGCAAACCTTCATCCTCCATTCTTATAGTCTCTTAATTCTTGTTGGTTCCTTTTTATCTTCTTTTCCTACATGATCCTTACACATCTGCTATTCTCTCTCACTCCCTGCCTCATTTCGATTCTGCCACTTTGTATCATACATTTCTTTTCCTTTTCTTGACGCGTTGTTTCTCGCCCCGTGTCGTGTCTCCGTTCTCTCGCCAAAACCCCTGCCTTCTGTTACATTGGAGTCCTTATTCTTTCGCTCCTTTTACATCCTTCCTTGCATCTCGCTTCTTTAATTCTCTTCTTCCTGTCCCGCTCTACCCTCATTCCCCAGTAGCTCCGCGAGATCGCCGCACATTTTGTTGCCAACTTAAAATGGCACAGGCTTCCCTGTCTTCGTTCTCTATTTACCGCGGTTGCTGCAGCTGCGACGAGAAGTTATTTCGCTCGGACGGCTCTCTGGCACACTCGGCTCGTATGCGTGTGCACGCGTCTTTCGCGGTTCCTACACGCCCGCGCACGTGTAATCCTTGTATCATACGTGCGCACGTACCAGTCGTCCACAATGCGTCTGCCGCGTCCGCCTCGTCTTCGTGACACGCGACACCGACGTCTTAAAGGCCTCTCCCTCTCTGTCTCTCTATCTCACTCCGACTTTCCATCCCACACTTCCCGAGCTATTTCTCTCCTTCTATCCGAAGACGTATATTTTTGAACGTCTCCTTCACACACGTTGCGGCCGTTTGTCTATCCCTTTCGCCATTTCGCTCTTTTGTTTTTCTGGAATGCGCGGGTGGTCCCGCCCAACCAACGAGCGATCGTTTACGATTTGCCATCTACGAATGTCAAAATTATTACCGTGATTTACGACGACTGCCAGACATATTGTGCGACTGAATTTTGTATGACGCTGCGCAGCCTTGTGGACAGACGTTTCGGAGGGTTAAAACCAAACCCTAATTATTGTGCTGTTTTCAGCGAAGCAGTATGTGGTATCAAAAGAAGCGCTTAATTAGATAATAATGAAATTAGATTTGATATTATTGCTGATGAATAAATTTTTTTAATGGGCGTAAAGTTACTTATGAATCACTTCTTGGGTGAAAAAAATTACACCTTTTGTAACGTCCATGATTATGAATTTGAAATTTAAATAGAGATGTCGAATCGAAATCAAAATTGTATGTTATCCATCACTAAACTTAGATTATTTGTTCAAAATGGCGGAAAATCATATATTTATTTTAAAAACTCATAGCTATAATTTACTATTTTCTTTATCGTAAATCATGTGTCAAGATAACGGAATAATCTATACTCTCAAGAGAAGGACATTTTGTCGCTAAATTGTTTAGACTGCGAATCATTCAGTTGACTTTTCGAATTATAATGAAAAGTTGACTCTTTATGATAGCTTTTCATTTTTTTTTTTTTTCAATTATAGGAATACATATATGTATTTGGGACGACTTAGTACGAATTATGTTTGCAAATCACAGTATTCGAAATGGCAAACAGAAATCGTGATTTACTGAGAAAATTAAGTAGTTATAAATAAAACAAAATGTAATTTATTTAAGCATGAAATTGGGGATTAAGGTTACGCAATTCTATACATATAAAATAGACACGAGCTTTGTGACCTAAAAGAATAAACAACAAAGAAATAATAAACATTTAAAAAGAAAACCAATAAATAAATAATTGACAGCAGAAGAGCTTCGGCGGTATCCTCTGTGAAAACATTTTACGTCGGTTTGAGAATACAAATCCCACCTAAGCGCCTCACCAATCCTTTTCTCATATTTTCTTTCGGCGACATCTTTTCTCTTCGTATTTTCGCGAAAAACCAATTGTTTATCGGCAATTGGAATCTTTCGTTTGTCCCGGGTTAAAAAAATATTTTCAACTACACCGAGCGTAGAATATAGTATAGTAAGTGGTAAACGAAAGAATCTATTATTAGCACATAATTGTTGGAATTATGGTCAGTAATAAAGAATTTTTCTACTTTGGATTTCGCAATTGAGATTTCTCATTAAACATTTCAAATCGCACTTTAACAAAAAGTTATAATTTAAAAATTGTAAAAACTAGATAAAAATCGTTAAAACCGATAAAACAAATTGCATCAAATTATATAGTTGTTGCAAATTCTATACTAGTTAGAAGTATCATTAATTGGATAACATGGCAATTTAAGTAACTCTGTCTGCTGCTATGTTTTGCATTTGTACAATAAGGGCTATGCCTAATATTCATATTTTTAATATCTACAAAATTGACAGTTGAAGAAAACCTTTTTAATGGACATTCATAATGGTACTCATTACGTAATACAAGTACAGAAATGTTAAATTTATTATTTCACCCAATTATCACCCAACGTTTTTTTTTTTTCAATTATTTTTCACCCAACGTACATTGGATATCCATTTATGTTCCAATAATGGACGTCGAACTAGGACGTTCAATGGGACAACAATGTATGTACAGCATTTGTCCATTAGAAAATCTATTTATGTTTATATCCATTGTACATCAACTGTACATATGTGCGTATAACCATTACGTCCGATGTACATCGTCGATAGTGACAACCAGGATAGACAGTAATCTTCAAACTCTTTCAATGAACAATACTTGTTCCATTTGGGTATTTCACAAAGATATGCAAAGCAAAGAAATCCAACTAGTAAAATTGAAAAAATCAGCGAAAAACAGAATTTCCTAAGTGCTAGCTAGTGGTGGCTAAGAACAACACTCTTCTTCGTTTCTAATTTAAAAGGCTTTCTTCCTTTCTTTTGTGATTAAAAATGTCTTGTTGCAGCTACGACAATGTTACCAAAGTGTTTGTAAAGTTTCTTTGAAGCAGTATCTGAGAATGATATTCAAGTATTTGAACAAGGAAACAAGTTCACGAATTTCAGTTATCCGCATTTACCAAATGAAGTTTCTAAGACAATAATGCATTGTTTTGTATAATTACATTTGCAATTTAACATAATAGTGTGAAACATTGTTTTTTTGCTTATCTTCTCATCCTTCATTATGAAAAGTAGGAAACACGCGACAACACGATGGAGGGGAAGGGAAAAGACGAAAAGGGTATAGCCGAGGGTCGAGGCGAATCTCGTACAGCTGCAGATTTCTCAGGAAGAGAAGCCCTGCGATAGCAACGGCTCTCTCTCTCTCTCTCTCTCTCTCTCTCTCTCTCTCTCTCTCTCTCGTCCCGTGGAAATAGCAATACGGGGGGAGACGGAAAATTGAAATGGCGAAAGCGGATCACAGAATAGATGGCTTAACAGAGACGTGAGCAACGACGAGGACCTCTAATCCGCCACTTTTCTCGTCGCCGAAAGTCACTCCAACAAATGTTTCCTATTTTGCATTCGCCGGCATTTCTGCATGTTTTACTCTCCCATAAGACTAGCTTTTATGCGTGTTTAGGTTAGGGTTGCTACGAAGCACGTGCTAAAATCCAGTTCCCAGTATTAATAATAGATCCTTTTTTTTGCTTTTGTTTTTACTTTTCGGATAATGCATAGTATATATGTCAGTAGAAAATATGTGATTTAGAATCTCTTAATATAAACCGTATCGAATCTAAATAAATTAACACAGAATATCTCGTAGGAATTCATCATCAGTTGGCTCCTCTCATTCGGAAAACCTACGCAACGACGAGGATCCCTTTCGACTTGCGTTGTATAATTGGCCGGCTGCCAAATGAGAGAAATCAAAAAAAAATTGCCATCCTCGTCGTGAAAGCTCTCGCAAAAAAGCCAGAATGCACCAAAAGTTCTTCCCTTTTCAGTCCTCGGCACCATAATATTCCACAACGTAATCCGCGGATTCGCCGTATTTCCGAGCTTTTCCGGAGGATTTCTCAGGGACACTCGAGTGCGAAGCGTCGTGCTCGAAGACGTCGCCAGAGAGGAAAACTGAAAGAACCACCTGACGCTCGTCGGAAGTTAGATCTCTCTCTCTCTCTCGATTTTCTCGTTGTGTTCAACGGTTTTCATTTTCCGCATTTTCTGCCATCCGTCTTTACTTCTGCCTCTTTATCTCCTTTGTCTCGTTTATTATTTCTCGTCCTCAATATTTCACAACAGCCTCCGTTTCCCTTCTACAAAGACTTTCATTTCATCGCATTGAGTTTTTGGTTCGTTATCCATTCGTTTCTACTGACCTTTACAGGTGCAGAATAATTTAGTGCCTTATATATTATGCCTGACATTTCCTTACTTACATGAAATAGGAAACCTACTAAAAAAAATGACAGGCATAAGTTGCCAGGAAAGGGCAAGGCGATGTAAACCGATTTCAAATAGATTCCATCTTGACTAATCTAGGAGCAGATAATTAGTAACGGATTATTCAGGCTTACCAAAATCAGCCTTGTTTGATATCATATTGTTACCTGACAGTGTTTAAGAAACCTTCTTCCATTCTTAATCAATCCGGGCTATTTCTTATCTGTGTGATATCTGATATCAGATTATCAACTTGATCGTCAGCAATATCTATTTCATATTAATTAAATTTACTATCCACTCATCAGCGAATAATCAGAATATATATACGATTAAACAAATTAAATAAATTATTTATCCGACAATTTCAGTAGTACTGACTTCTGTAAGTTCCTCGTCGCCGTCCCAGCAAGCGTTCCTCATTAAAAGAAACTTCAGCAATTCCCGTTTGCGACATTTCGTAAAAGGGTTCGCAAAGCAGACGTCGACGAGGGCCCTTTATATTTACTCCAGTCGACGAGTACTTTCCCGTCTCGTGCTCTGGCTAGAGAGTCTTTGCGTCCGAAGTCATGCGAAACAGACGGAAGTAAGGACGCATGTGTCCGAGTGAATTACAGGTGGCCCAAGACAGAGACGGCTGTTAAAATGTTCCGCAGAATGCGCGATTTGTCAAAGAAATAAGACTCGAGGAAGAGGCGAACACTTCCAAACGAAAATGGGTAGGAAGGGAAATTCATCCCTTCTACTATTCTTTATTTGTTATTAACATTTTTATCAGACTCTCCGGTCTCAATGGTCTTTCAGGATACCTTACGCCAAATTTAAGGCTACGTTACATACTTTCGAATTGCTATAGGCAGCAGGCAATGTTTAGTAAAAGTTTAGTTTTAAATAAAAAAATATATTGACATTAATTTTTCACTCTCTGCAAGAACTATAGTCTGCATTAAATCCTTTAGGAACTCGCGTTCTTAGCAATCATGAATTCACTTTTTTTCCAATGAATTCTTTTCATTTTCTAATGCTAACCAGAGATCAGATTCCAAAAATGAATATTATGTCACATGCATCATTGACTAAATTAATTATTTCCAAAATGTATGCGACGCATAAAAATCATAACTTAATCGGAAATCCCGCATGTGTTCCCTTACTTGCAGTCACGTGGCTCCTTAATGACGACAAAGGGCAAATTGGTAAATTCGCCGACCGCTTAATTCGGGGTAGTCCAAAGCGGCATCCAATCGATGGATTAGCTCGCGTTTCAAAAAACCGATAGCGCTGGAACGTGGCTGATGGTGACTGCGCCTGGAGTCAAACCAAAGAGGCGGTCGCCGTCCCTTGTCGTGTTTACTCTGGAGCCTTCGTTATCGCGTGCTAATTGAGCCCTTGACGCGTCGCGTATATTCATGCACATACATACGAATGCGTTATGCCGCTAGCAACCTATTTACTGCACGGTCGAACCCTCCTTCGGGGTGTACCAAAGTCACCGAGAGGAACTGCGACCACCGGCTGTCAACTAACCGTTGCTCATTTGCGCCCTGCACCTTTCCTCGCTACTGGTTCCCAGCGAAGCCAAATCCCGATTTAATTATAGGTGTCATCGAGCTTTGCGCACTTTTGAAACTGACTTTATTTCAGACCCACCGTAAAAGCCGCAGAAAGATAAAGAATCCGTATTTCCAAAATCAATTATGCAATACTTCCATGTATATTTGTTTTGATCGCGAGCGTATGTCTTTATTCTTTAGAAAACATTGGAAGGGTCCCACTACTTAACATTAACTGTGTTTCCATCGATGGACCGAAGTATTGTACTTAGCAATACATGAAATAGCCCCCCTTCATTTGATGAAAAAATAATATCCACTTCACTTTGAAGCAAGAAATGATAAGGTCTTACACGATTTTCGCATGCTACTTGTTTTTGTATGTATACATATATACGAGGGCATTAAATTCTGAAACATCTGTAGACATTTACTCTACATTGGAGATCACGCAGAATCGGAGACACCTCGACTTCTGATTGGGCAATTTTAAAAAACCGATAACCTTTAGATTCTGTATTTTTCCGCAAATTTTGAGCTATTAATTTTTTTATGCTATATGTTGATATAGTTATACGTGTTTAAAGTTTTACGTGATAATGTTTTTTTGGCCTTCCCCCTCCATTTCAGTGCGGATATGTCCCAAACACTAATCCAATATAAGTTGAACCATTTGCAACGCACAGTAACGTACGTAGGTACAAGATCAAAGTCAGCATTTTTTTTGCATTTTTAGGTACATGATGATGTGAAACGTGGACATTTGATGAAACAACATTTTTATTCGAGTGACCAAATTCAATACTTCGATCCCAGCCTATGATATTTGAAGTAAAAAATGGTATATTATCTAACAACGGCGTAAAGTGTACTTTTATGCATGAGTTAGTTACTCGATATTTTCTATTTAATTGAGTAATACTTAAAGTACTTTAGATGCCTCGCAGTAGTGATTACAGTGAAGATTTACGGATTCTAGGTGATTTCATGCGTGAATTAAACAACTTACGCATGAACTGAAAGAGGCATGCGTAAAGTAAAATCAACCACCCCTGCAAACATTGATAGTAACAATTACGTAACATTTACATAAATGCTACTTGTTACGTAATTGTTACACGATTGTCAAAATTGTGATTGCTGGGACGAAACGAGATACCTCATTCCTTGAGGACTTGTAAACAATTGATTTAAATAATTTTAAAATTACTCAAATTACTCAAATTAAGCATAATCGTAACTAAAATACCGACAGTCACCTGAAAGCAACACTTCTCTTTACAAAGCGCTGTACATCGTCGTAGCATTGATTTTGGTAGATTTTCTCAGTAGGAGCGCTACGGTCGGAAGTAGCCCCCGTAAAATCTACAAATTTCCCAAGGAACTTTGATCTCCTGCCAGGGGAACTTGATAAAGTGACCAAAAAGTTTCGCGCAACATCCGGGTTCCAGAGACAATCTCCTTCTCCGGAGCAAGGAGGCACTTTTATTCGTGCGATATAGGTGCGAACCCTAGGAATCGCGGATGATGGATCGCTTAAGTTTGGACGCGCTATCAGGAATATCAGGAACCCGGGCGTTTTCGATGGACTCTTTGATGTCTTCTCGGATGGGTTACCCTTCTCTTCTCTTCTCTCCGTAATGTACGGGAAGCTACTTTCCATCTGGTTTCCGTCTCGCGATTCCATCGTAGGAGGCTATTCGCCCCACTGTTTACGCTTCAAAAGTAACATGGCTCTGCTCGACGCGGGATGGGGAAACGAGAAAAATGATAAGGGACCGCGAATTCGACACTGGCGCAAATTTAACTAATAACTCTTTGAAGTTTTATACGTTTATTTTAAGAAAATAGGAGAACCTGACTCTCTATTCAACGATCTTTACTTTTCGTCAGTCATGTATTATCATGACGGTATTATTAACTGATCAAACAATACCTAAATCCATAATAAAGAACCCTTTTCAGAATATTGAAATTGTTATAGTAGTTATATAATAAGAGTGATCACGTTAGTTATATAATGACGATAAACACGATGATGATGATGATGATGATATAGATGATATAAACTGCGATGGCGTTGATAATAGCAAGATGATGTCAAATGCGTCGGTAACGAATCCTGGTATCGTAACGAGATCTTATAATTAAATCATTATGGTTGGCATTAGTGACATCATATTTTCGATCGTTATAACATTTGTCATATAATGTATCTGAAGAAATCTTTCCGTTATTGTTCCTATTATTGGATAATATCTGACGTCGAAATTACATTTTAGATCCAACACAAATTGCAATGTCCAATTTTTGTGGAAGTTAATTAGGTTGATTAAAATAACACCTGTCCTACGTACTTACTACTCTATCTCAGTCACATACGCTTAATTTAATCGTTATAAACGATTGGGCTTCTATTTCAGTTTTATTTTGTATTGCCAAAAGATTGTTATAAATAGGTGTTAAAAAATAATATTTACTATGGAACAAGATGCAGTCAGATACTTATTGCAGATAATCATTATTCTGACAACGAAGAGTAGGACATTTTCACATGGAATATCGAAAAGCACCAAAATCCCTGCAAAAAGACTTGAAACGAAACAATCTTTGAATTTCCTAAAGAAATAATTTGCAAGTTCGAATGAAAATCTGTTTCAATTCAATAACAGTATGTGAAGTGGGATAGCACGAGGCAAGCAGGAAAAATCTCAGAGATCAAACAGAAACGAACAAAGCAGATAAGAGGGGGTGAAAAGGCGGAGGGAATCGACGGGAAGAAAGACGCGACCCAAGCGGGCAGACTCGCAGCAATGTGGAGTTTGATAGGCGCAGGAATCTACTCGCATCGGAAAATGATGATGCAGGCGATGCGTGATGAAAGATGGCGGGCTCGGGCGAAGTCACCGGAATAAAATGCATGGATTGGTTTACCCCCGGGGTATCTTGCTACGGAACTGGCACAGACAGCCGATGATGGATTACTGATGTCGGCCTTCGCTATACACTCGCCCCATACCGCCTTCCATAACCCACCCCGGTCGACAGGATACGCAAGCCACGTCCTTTCCTCGAGCCCATTAAGATTTGCGATTCGATTTTGCAGATTTCAGGTTTCACTTTCTGATGGGATATTTTCTCGGATCTCGGCGATTTTTACAATATCGTTTTTAAGAGCTGACTTAGCGACGTACGAGACGATACCATTATTATTGTATGAATGCAAAAATTAACGATTTCGGATAGCGAGACGATCAGATGAAATGAAATTAATGTTGAGTATCAATCATCTAACTAGAGTTAAAACCAAAAAATGTTACACGAAAACTAACCCGTAATAGGATTTTGGTCAATTATTTTCAAAATGCCATGTCCAAAATGCTGGTAAATGCTCTACATAAAGCAAACTGACTAATACGTTGCCAAAAATCATTGGAAAGATACAAAAATTATAAGTAATATTATATTTTATATATAAGTACAAAAAAAAAACCGAGTAACAAATCACAAAATGTCGTAATGTCGAAATGTCCCAAACGCATTCTACTCATTTTTGTCGTCAGTAGTAACACCTGTCAAACAGACATGTAATATGTATACCCCCTTATAAGTTGAAAATCTGAGTCCGATTTTCACGACGGCACCGCACGCACATCTACTGCGTCACCGCGGCTGTCGTCACCGAGCGTTTCCTGTATATATTTTGACAATGCCTACGTCGTAGCCCATCGACAAACGTAAATACCTGGGGGCTATGTAACACCCATCCGCAGTATCGTCGTAAGCAGAACGTTGAAATTTCTCTCTTATCGCGTTCTCGTCACCGCGGGCTTTCTTCTGAGAGAAAGAGGGCGCACTACAGGGAGAGAGAGAGAGAGAGAGGGAGAGAGGCAGTCTCAGTCTCAAGGTGCTTCATCGGCGAAGCCATTATCTTCCTCTGACGTCGCCACTTCCTCCGCTCGTCGCGACTCCTAGGACGGAAATCGTTAATTAACGCCACAATCGAGCTTCGAAGACGCGGCATTAAGACAAGGGGAACAAAGCCAGCGCCAAGCTCACGGGAAGATCGCGCTCGTGTTTCAATTGTAAACTTCTAAATCGGGCGTTCCTTGTTTCCCCTGTAGGTGATTACTTCTTCGGACCTTCTGACGCACCTCTCGCAGTGTTTCGCAGTGCGTTCATTAGTGTCGGGGGCCTGTCTACCTTTTCTTCCGAGGGTTGGGAAATCTGATCGTTAACTAATCTCGACGGTGAAATGTTTAACGATATGCTGATGTAGGGATCATCGATTTTTCCAGTCGATACCTTAGTTATTACTCTTATTCTTTACAACCATCAAAATCTATCTTTTGCTATGCATATATGACAATGCGGTACTTCATATACATGAAAATTAATATTTTGATGGAAGATGGGGATTAATGAAATAAAAATAAATTGTAGTAAAAAAAATGAAAAACTTTACGAAAGTTAAATTGGATGTATCGAGCTCCAGATGAACAAGCGCAATAATCACATTGGGCTGAATAAACGGACCTGTAATGTAGTACATTTAACACTAATGGGCAAAGGATTTCTATTATAATGCAGGAATATACATATATATATATATATATATATATATATATATAATATTTTCTGACACCGTGGTCAATGCTCGATAAAAATCAGACTTTACGTATTTAGATATTTGAGATGTTTTAGTGATACCTTTGAAAGGATGATATAAATAGTGAATATTTATTAAGAATCTTGATAATTAAGAAGATTTAATTATATGAAACACATTATTGAAAAAAGTATTAAAATCATAATCGATAAACAATTCATTTTTAAAACGTATTTAGCGACTATTAAAAAACTATTCATTTTTCAATTTTTTGTGAATTGTTGCGAGATTTTCTGTTGGTTTTCGTCAATTATGGGCTTTTCACTCTATAATAATTGACGAAAATTTATAATATTCGATGAAAATTTTGGGCGAATGTCAAGATATAAAGAAAATTTTTAGAAACCACCCTAGTAGAAAATAAGACCGTTTATGGCTTTTTTCTGGACTCCATTACTTTTAGCATGGAGGCCAGAAAAATTGAGTAGAAACTGGTGTAATTTTCTACTATAGGTCATTGTGATTCTCAATAGTTTTTCAATCGTCCCAACCTCAATCAAATATAATAATCAAATATATATATATGTAATCAAAAATATTAATAGTTAATCAATTTATTTTTATAGTATAATCAATATATTTTAATGTATATTAGTGAGTTTGCAAGGTAAAAGTTAATTATAAGTAAAACTTAAAACTGAAAATTACAAAGAATTTCAAATGAGTTGAAAGTGATTTGTGGAAGGAAATTAAGACGCGAACAAAGTAAATGAGGAAATGAGTTAAGGGCAAGTCGTATTAATTCTAAGTTCTGAAAATTGTTCAACCAAGTGTTCCTATTCCGAAAAGCATTCAATTAATTCTGCCAAATAGGTAAACGATTCTGTCTTTTGTCAATTGGATCAATTATCATTTTTTTTTTAAATTAATTATACAATGAAATTGATTGTTCATATAGCATTATTGACCATTACTTGAACAGTTTTATTATATGCACCTCTGATATTAACAAAGAAAATAATTTGAAACTATTTATAGTAACTTCTTGTAATCAGCATATTGTAAAATGTCATAAAGAAATAAGAATACGATATCATACCGTGAAAAATAATAATACCAGAGCAAATTTTACCAAGAACTTTTCGGAGTTACGAAAACTACTGATGGAAATAGCATCATAAAGGAAAGTATAGCAAATCATACAAAATTTAGAAAAATAGAATAGTTAACAAGATATCAATGAAAATAGGAATCGATGAAACGTGAAGAAAAACGCTAATATATTTAGAGTTTATAAAAAGAAAAACAAAAACTGTCGAAAGTAATGATAACCAATAAGTAAGTTGCTAAAAATAAAGTGGCAAAACTTGGATTAAAATAATTGAATTACCGAAAGTTGAACGACGAGAATTTATGGAGTACTGTTGATGGAAATAGCGCAGAAAATCGAATTTAAAAATATTTTAAACAAAAAGAGAGGAGCAAAAAGTAACGAAGATATATTTGTACAAATTACAGAATCGACAGAAATTACGTAAATTCAAGGTATAAATATGTATCCAGAATGATCTTATTGGATGTAAAGAAATTAATATCCTACAAAAATTATTTTGTATAATAAGATATAAAGGGTCATAAGAAAATAAAAATGTTCAAAAATAAAAAATATGTTGAAAATAACAAAACTGTTTGTTTGACATTAAGAGAATGAAAAATAATGATTGCAATTTGAGGACAGAATTTCATAACGGGAAAAATGGCAAGTATTTATGATACTTGATATCTAAAATTTTTTGAGTTTATATTATGAGTTTCGTAAAATTTAATAACGATTAAAATAATAATGATAACTATAACTATATAATATGGATGTTATTAAAAATCTGGAAAATTAATTTATTCTAAATAAATATTTAGTGAAGTAACTGTGCATTAAAAAAAGGTAATGAAAATAACGAAATTTGGGCTATATAACTTTTTCATTCCCATTATACGAATAAGAGGAAATAATCAAGGGTTCTCATTGACCACAGATAACGAGTATCGGATCTCTTTACTTCGACTCTTTATGTATTAAAAGGGGATCGAATTATCGCAAGTACTCCAGAGCGATGGCCGGATCGCGTGTAGACGGTGCATTTCGACGTTTGCTGTGACTTAAAGAATTGGGCGGCTTTTCGGGTAAAATAACCGTTTGACCCTGATGTACGATGATTGTTTCGCAAACAAGGGTGAATGAAAGCCCCCATACTGCGATAATCGCGACGAAATCTCTTCGCTATAATTTTCTTGGAGTAATTTAATGTTACATCGTATTAACTACCGTGACGTGATTATATTTTACTTCCTCTTTACCCTTTCAGTAAATGGCAATAAAATATTTCCAGATTTTTATGTAAATTAGTATTTACTCATTTTTTATATTATATTTATTTATTTTATTGATTTTATTTAATTCACAAAATAATTGTTTTTCATCATATTAGTTGCGAATCGACGAAAGTCAATCGGGTTTATAAATAACGGATACTATTGCTATAGGTGATTCTGAGCATGATTTTGAGCATAATTTGATTTTAAGAGTTTAAGGGATGCCCAAAGCATAGTTAACGATCTAACCTTGAACAAAAAAAAAAAAAAAAAAAAGAAAATGAAAAATATCTAATATAATTTTTGGGGATTGTATATGTTATGTGGAATCACCCTTCGAAGCCTAAATTTTCATTTAAGAAAAAAAAAAACCTTTCATCAATTTTAATTTACATTTTCTCGTTACGAGGTTATATTGATAACTGTTCCACTTTATACCCCCTTTAATGGTATTGGATCACGGCGAATTCTTTTTGGTTCCGTAGGAGGGATCCTAAAATTATATTTGTATTCAAAATACTCACTCACAATTAAGTGAAATCTTTACTTTCCACTCCAAGAAGTTTACAAAGTTCACGATAAAGTTATAAATACAATTTACGTTATATTATTATAATACTCGGCATCAGTTTTTCCATTGACGCCGTTTTATGTTTGTGTCGGAGTAACTTTAAAGTCAACTGCATGCACAACAGGAGACTCGACAGTTTAATATTTGAATAGCGCTTTCTTACCTTGAATTTATTAGAGGTATTCATAGCCGTTTCATCAGATTCAAGTCGTTATTATCCCTATCCTTTATTCAGAAAAAAGTGCGACTTAAATTTTCAGAAAGGACTATGAATACTTGGCTTACATTATAAATTAAGTCACTTGTTGGAGAAGGGTAAATTATTCATTTTTTTAGGATTTAAATTTTACTGTTGCAAGAGTCAATAATATAGTTTTTAATACTGAAAATTAAAAGATTCCTTTAGAAAGAGTAGTTTCATTTTCCATCTAACTCATTTAAAACAAAATTTAGAGTATCAGAAGTGAAATATTGTCAGAATGAATAGTGAATAAACTTTATTATCATAATTTCGCCTATTCTTTCATATTATGTTTGACCAATAAAAAGTTATGTCCAAAATACCAAAAAAATATAAAAAAGCCAAACAATATTAAAATATCGCAAAATAATCGCCCTTTTGTTGTGCACTTTTCTGATGGCGTTACAAGGATTAAAATCTTTAACAGCGCAGAGTTAGTAATACGAAAAATGTAAAAAAAGTGAAAAATCATCAATATAATCCTTCATTAATTAAGAATAAAGCCCATCGCAGGCAGGATTCCTTCCCGATAGTTCATCGGGCAGAGTGCTAATGGTTCTATAATTTCCAGAAACCCTTACGCAGAGTCGAAGAAAACAGCGGAAGGGGGAAAGTCCATAAGAAACTGGCGAGCTCAGGATGGAATTTATGTTTGTCCCGCGGTATGATTCGCGCGAATTGCACTCAACCCCGATAAGACTGCGAAGAGGGACGATTTGGCACGAGGGATCGTCGTAATCGATTCGCAGTCGCGGACGAAATAAAAGGCGCCGAGGAATCCGGCGTATATATGTGCTGTAAATCATAGATGAGACGCAGTATACTGGCCATAAGTATACATATACGGGAGTTCGGTCCGAGAAGACGACGCTCATCCTCGTAAAACTTTCTGGACGATCGCTCACTTTAATCGCCTAATCGGCTTGAGTCGCGCAAGGGATCGCCAAGTTATGCGCCTGCACGACAACGACCCTCGGTCCGACGATGATAGTTCATTTTTTCCTCCCCCCCCCCCCCCTCACCGGTATAAAAGCGTAAATAAAAAATAACTACGGTCCGTTCCGTTTCTCTTGCCGTAAAACCGATAATGAATTGAATTAATAAATATTTATGCGGACGCGAATCACGCTTGTGAACTGCGTGGGTATAATTAGACGTGTATATTTACAGGTGTAAAATGGCTTGCATGAAGTCATTCTTTATAGTTTCGTACTTTATAAGCGCGGCTATTCATTTCGTTTATTAATTGGCTTATTATTCCTGCTTTTCTGGAAAGAAGAACATTATTGTCGCACCACCGATAATTGGTGAAAATAATGTTGAAATACAATACGAAACATATTTTAAAACTTTTTTTTCGTTGACCAATCACCTTTTTTTAATTGGTCTACGCGTTTTTTGTATTGTTTAATTCTATTCGATTTTTAGATATTAGAGTTTTTTAAAATATTTTAATGATATTTTGCTATTTTCGAAAGTTTTTGATGGACATTTTGTGGACACTATTATTTTTTAATAGCTTCTATATTCGAATGGTTTCCGCATATTTTAAGAATTATTTAGATCATCACTCACATCAACAAATCTCAGCAAACATAATAAATAACAATTATGTAACGAATAATATCATGATTATTTCTTATACAAATGTTACATATTAATGTTACATATTGTGGTTGACTGGGATGGTATATACTCCACACATTTTATCATGACAGTTAAACTTTTTTCGTTTGTTTATTTTTTATTTTTGCATATGGTATTTTTTGAATATTAAAGAAATTTTTAGATTACTCTCAGAGTTTTTATGAAATGACGTAGTTCTTTTTCTATGGTAATGTAGTAGGTTTATTCTTGACGTTTTGGATAGGTGTCGTGATTCCAGATGTTTTTGAGTTTCTTTTGTCATTTAGACTGGTTAAATCGTATCTAGAGGATAGAATGTTCGAAATCAAAATAAACACGCACAAAACAAAACCGTACCAATTTAAAGCAGGAGTACCCCAGGACAAATATGTTCTAGGTCCAACACTATATCTATATTATATACAGCGGACATACCAACATCACCAAATATCATGAGAGCAACCTACGCAAATGATACAGCAATAATAACAACGCTACAGATGCAAAAATTGCAACTAAAAAATTACAAACCTCATTTCAAAAATGGTTGAATACACGGAGAACTAACGTTAACGAAAGTAAATCTGTTCATGTAACTTTTACACTAAAATGAATACCTGTCCTCCGCTAAGTATAAATGACAATTTTATTCCCCAAAGCGATATTGTAAAATATCTAGGAATACATTTACACCGCCGACTAACTTGGAAAAAGCACATATTTAAATAAAAATGAAAAAAAATGTACTGGCTCATTGGAAAGACGTCAGAGCTCATTACCAACAACAAAATACTTTTGTACAAAACTATACTTAAGCCAATCTGGACGTACGGCGTTCAACTGTGGGGCACTACCTCAAAATCAAACGCAGAAATTTTGAAAAGATTTCAATCTAAGGTTCTACGTAATATCGTTAATGCTCCGTGGTTCGTAACAAATGAAATCATTCGTAATTATCTGCAAATATACCGTCAGTCAAAGAAGAAGTAAAGAGTTGTTATAAAAAATACAAGGTATACTACAAAATCATCCCAATCAACTTATACATAATGTACTAAGAACGTCAATCATGAGTACCAGGCTCAAGAAACCTAAACTTCTACAAGATTAGAACAAATATATAGTGCAAAAGTTATTCTCCATACAAATATTACAAATTATTTTTCTTTTTTTTTCCTTTATAAACCCAATATTAAATATGTAACAAAACCAATTAGAAAATACGCTGGTGTATTTCTAATGAAACACATATATAACTGTATAGGTAAAAGAATTTGCTTATTGTCTCAAATAGAGACAGATTGTAAATAAAAAATCGGAGTTAACAAAAAAAAAAAAAAAAAAAATCTTTAAACACTTCCATTAAGTATTGAATTATACATCAGGCATTTCCTACAATTACTTGAATTCCGAGCATATATGAACATAGATCGTGGCACCATAGCTCTTGCCATTAAGCGCATTTTCCTGGTGCAGCCAGCCAGGATGCGAGAAGGCGTGAAAAATTTTCGCTTCCCGCAGGCGAGGCCGGAAATAAACGAAACAAACGAAATAAACGGTACGGACGAGCATTTCCGCTCTTTCTCGCCTTGACACTCATTGTAATTTCTACGAAGGATCCGAGGAATTCTAACTAAGGCTCCCTCGAGTTACAGAGATCCATTATGTGTACAATAAGGGACAAGAAACGATAAACAACGAATAATGAAGGAATTGTTTAGACGCATTGCTTTGGACATCATTGCTAGGTTTTGGCCAATTCGTTGATGAATAACACACTTGTTGTATACCTGGACGTGTTTCATTAATTACCAAATTTTGCGTATTTTTCTTATTTTAGGCATTTTTTATTATTTTGGACACTTTTTCGACATTTTATGCAGATAATTATCAATATTATCTAGTTTCATTGGTTCTTATTTTGTTAATGTTTTAATTGTTTTTATTTCTGGTTATTTTTGGACATTTTCATTTCTTTAAAAAGCATTATCCGATATTTTAAAATATTTTTAGATATGCATTTTAGATATGCTTGAATGTTTTCGGACATTTCCGTAAACCGTGTTTGCAATGTGACTATATTTAAAAGACGACCACAAATATCTGACTCGTCAAGAACAGCAGGTACTTTTTTAATGTACTTTTCGACAGCTGAGTATCGGCGTTAGTTTTCTACAGTGCAGCCGTAATCAATGAATTTATTTATGTTTTAAGCTTGATAAATTTATCGACCATAAAAGTTAAATTTGCTAATGGAATATATTTTTATACGAATTCAACGGCAAACCAGTAAGAAAGAAGGATAATGAAGTCTTGAGGTTGAAAATTGCAATCCTTTTTATTGTAAGCCGACGCACGAACATCTTAGTTCGCTTTAAAACACATCAGCCTCGACCAATGACCGATTCACCCGCAAGGGATGACTGATCGCCGGTGTATGCTGCAAATAATTAATGAATGGTTCGTTCGACAAACAGCTAATGATTTCGCAATGGTAATGTATATAATCGGTTGAAATGTAAAAAATCGCATTCGCAGTTTGTTTCCGTAAAATTGGACCGTAGCTCGAGGGTTACAATAAAATTCGTTCTCGGAATTCGGATTAATTTGAAAGACGTCTCGATCTGGATGAACTTTCACGCATGTGAAATCAAAGACAGCGATTTCGGCAGTCTCTTGCGACTCCGCGACAAATAGATGGACGGCTAGAGCGGGCTTCGAGGGAGGGGTAGAAAAGAGGGTATGGTTTCGAAACAAAGCGTACCATAACAGTAACAAACTGGTACACGAACGAGAAACGCTAAAAGAGAGAAACAAATGAAGTTGAATACTCGACCGCGGAGTGAACGAGACGCTAAAATAGTGACTGAGTGAGACTGCTAGGAACGGAGCACAATGCAATGGGAGAACTGAAAAGAAAAGTGAGTAACGCAGATATGTTCCTGTCAGCGTAGAACATATTTTATCCACATCATTTGCATCTCACACGCGTAATGCTTGTGTAAAAATAGCATTTGCTTCGTCATTTGTCACAAATTTTGTCAAAAATTATATTCTACGACATGCTGTGTCTTTGGACATTTATTATGAATCAATTGTGTTAGATATACCATTTAAAAATATTTTTTTCATTATGTTGTAAAGAAATGTTGATTTGATAAGGGAACCACCTTAATATGTCATATAAAAATAAAATTTAAAGAAGTGGAAAACAGTGTAAAGATTATAGACGATCATATATGATGATTGTAGCAATAAAATTTGTAGGATGTAATTGTAACCTTGTAAGCTTATATAACATATTAATATGATATATAAATACCAAATATAAATTTTTGGTTATATAAATAACCAAAAAAAAAAAAACCAAAAAAACGGCTTACTGACTAAAATCAGTTTAAAATAGTTGTCCCAAACATCATGAATAAAATGAATTCAATATTCAAAACATCAATTATTTATAGAAGATAATAGAATTCTTTGATTTTTGATTAAATTCAAATTTTGTTTTAAAATAGTTTTAACGTATTTTTGTCCTATGTACTGAATCATATATATTAGCATTCATTTTTTAGATATATAATTTAACAGATCGTATTCCCCCTTAATTTCCCATATACTTATAATTCGAATAGTTTGACGTTTAACATAATTTCCGAAATTGAAATCTTTGTGTCAAAATATGCAGTATCAAATAAATATCTGCTTTGGCAATAACGAGGAAATCCTGTATAATTATAGGGTTACATGCATATACATATGTCGTTATTCGTCACATGCCCTCAATTTACTTTTAATTAATTAATTATTAATATCTTTCGATTATTGATTCGATTTTAAATTCCAGTCATAAATTAATTAAATACACTCCTCCACGTTGAATCTCATGTTTCACGTTGAATTACTAGCTTCATACAATTGATTACTAAATATTATTTTGATGAATGTTAGACCGGAATGGGATTCATTTCTTGTTATTGTGCGTTACAAATGCATGAAAATATTTCCCAGAATATCAAGGGTCAGTTAGTTGACCTTTTGATTACAACTTGGAGAAACTTGGATCAAATTCAATGTGCATGTACCTAGTTTTTCTTAATAAAACAGAATGAATTGTCGGTTTGTGAGCTTGTCAAGTTACTGAATATAATTGTTTATGTTGTATTATGTACATTTGTAACACAGAATTCCAATTACGTCACTATTTTGTATTATTTATTTCTCATAGCATTTTTCATTATTTTCTCTGAGAGAATGGACCGAAGGTATGTTACGACTATTACAAATAAGCATATATGCTTATTTATATATACATATATGTGTATGATTGCATTATCACATACCGTCCCGTACTGTATCACGTCTTTACAATGTTAATATTTCTTTTATTGTTCTCTGTTACAATTTGTAATACAATAATTTTATGGTAAACATTGACACTATTACTAAGTACGGATTTATTCATGAGTTTTCAGGCATGGAGTTGCACAACATTACGGGATCATTTAATGATCCAAATTTTATTGAATAATTATGAATCTCTGTATTTATTTATGATGGATATACAGATTTATTTTTCGGATTCTGGAACGACGAGATCTAAGAATTCCAAATATCACTAGGCCTCCAATGTCTATTTATAGTTCATTTCACACCGCGATTTATCCGTACATGTAAATTGGACGTCCGATGTACGTATACATATCTACGTGCCCATTGTACGTGTATATCTCTGAACATCCATATTATACATCTGATTTTCTTTCGCTGTGATCTATTAATATTGGTCATCATATAATAATCTAAATAATATTTTTAAATCTAAATAGATCGAAATGTGTGATTATTTATTTCTTCATTTAATGAAATAAAAATATATTAATACATCAGAATCGGAAGATCCTATCCAGACATGATCTGGATTGGACTACATATATACATATATTCTGGTATTATTTATAAAAATATTATTTATAAAATTTTAATGTCTTTCATACGGGATAATGTACGTATATTATATGAGATTATATATATATATTTCATATATGTATTTTTAATGTTACTAGTATCTTTGTAGGCGAACTTGCCCACGATATATATGATTCACGCACCTCATACATATATATATTCAGCTTTTTACATGCATATGTATTACGTGTGTCATGATATACGTTTGTAAATGAAGTAATATATCATCATATATAACGATCATTTTTGAACTTTCAACTGTTGGTCTTAAGATTACGATCAAGATGCAACGTCGTATACACATAGATGTATAAACATATTTACCAAAATATATGTTCAAAATTTTCGACGTGTATTAATATATATTTATCAATGCTTTAAATATTTTGGCTCGATACTATTTCATATTTAATAGTGTAACCTCTCTCATTGTTGAGGAATCGGGCGGAACCACGGGGAGAAATAAAAGTCCGAAAATATATTTTCACGTGCGATACCCAAACTCTTTATTATATAGGTGATGAACCTCTTTGCGCGACGACGGACGAACGAAATCTTACTCGACGCTCCGAGAGCGTTGTTGTTCCCGAGCAGGCATTGTTTGTTTACAATGTATTTACCTCGCGTAATTAGAAAAATATTAATCTCTTTCTCGCAGGGTTCGAATATTTATCGCAATATATTTATTACCGAAATTCATCGTAAGCAGCCAGGGAACGCCGACCATTCTTTTCTCGGAAAACACTTGTTTTTCCATCAGGTAATTCGCATCACATGTTTTGCACGCGGGCTTCCCCATTCAGCAATTATGTTTTTCGCCAGTTATTCGTGTAGAAGCGCTGGATTTTCAATTCTCTCTCTCT
>JAPYZR010001533.1:0-34194 GCA_030522945.1 Trichopria nigra
TTTTGAGAACTTTAATATATGTGTAATAAAGCCCTAAATTTTTGTTTTGATCCACCACCTAGAATTCAAGAAAAAAATTCACGAAAAAGCTTATTTTTTCGACGCGCTTGGGTAGTATAACATGTATTTACATATTTTAAATGTACACAGTTTAGTTATAAACATTATTAAAAAGAAAAAAAAATCAAAATTTTTGAAAAAAAAAAAAAAACTGACAGTTAATAATTTGCAAAAAATAATAGACTTATCATATTTATAATCGACATGTTGGATACAGTTATTTATGGAGTGATTCTGACATAAATGTGCTCTATCTAAATATATGCAAGTAATTCGAAATAAATGCGTATTGTCTACAGTTGCGCGTTTACGCATCATTGTGAATCAACGTTTTCGCACGCCTCTTTCCATAAAATTGAAACGACCCTGAAAATATTCGCACGTTAAGGTATATAATCGCATTTTTATACTTGGAAAAACATATAGAATTCTTTATCGGCAGAAAATAAAATTTTATCTGCCGGTACTGCCAGGCGTTAAATAGTAATAAAGATCCCTCAAACATTTTTATGCTTGCAGTGCTCTAATTTTAACTTACCATCAGGCAAGCTATTGTCCACATTTTATTATATATACCGACTTTAATAAAATGCTTATTGTTGTTTGCTTGGGAGAGTTGAGGAAAAATGGCAATGTTTTTTCGTTTCATTTTACTTAAATCGATTAAATTGTACGAAATAATATGAATAGTCTTCGGGTTGTAGTATATATAGACCGCGGTGAAAGTGTATCAATACGAGAAGAAATACTCAATAATACAATATCGAGTAATTTATACTT
The DNA here is from genome assembly GCA_030522945.1 of Trichopria nigra. Taxonomy (NCBI): domain Eukaryota; kingdom Metazoa; phylum Arthropoda; class Insecta; order Hymenoptera; family Diapriidae; genus Trichopria; species Trichopria nigra. Next base: position 841 of record JAPYZR010001533.1, read on the forward strand.
TTTATATATATATAATATATATATATATATATATATACATGTCTAATATAAAATAATTATCAGAGTACACAGATTTTATCCAATGACGTATAGGTTTGGTTTCCGCTATAATATAGTAAAATGTTCAAAATTATATAATTGTTCAAAAAAATATATATATATTTCAACTGAAATTACTATTTGTCAAGAATCCGATTAACTAACTAGGGTAGTTCATTATATACGCTTGCATAAGATTCAATTTATTGCCCAAATATAGAAGAATGCAAAATAAACATTCAAGATTCAGATAATGAAGTATGAAACGTTTCATGAAACCGAAAGACAATTTGGATATAGTAAATCTGCGAGGGTCTCAAAAAAATCTCAAGAATGATGCTGACATTAAGGTATCATTATTTTGATTTAAATGTGGTTGTAATTTTCACTTTCCACCGTAATAATGTTAATAAGAAAACTTCAATACAAGATTCATCTTATAATAGGGGGAATGACTATTGTTGACGTAGGATTGATCGTATAATTAATAATTTGAAGGGCAGTAGTCCCTTCTACATAAATAGAATTTTAAGTATATTGTATAGTAATAACTACTTCAGTGGTACTTTCTCTTATATATAGATAAGATTACGAATAGAACTTTCTTTAATTTCATCGAAAATTATAGAATATATACATATAATGTATAAAGTTAATTGAATACTGCTTATAGATTTTTATTTTATTTTATACTTAAAAACCCATTAATTTTGAGAGATTTTTTGGGTCACGCTCAATCAACTCAATATATTGAATATATATAGTAATTTCTAAAATAGGTATTTATATCCTAGTACTTTTACTATATAATTATACTAGTGGTCACTACGCATCCCTGCGTATAGTGTAGTATAAAATGTTTCATTCATTTACCCCCCATCCCCACCTTCATTATCTTTGTCGATTAGTACACTTTCAAAAAAAGTACGTATACGGCACATCAAGAAATGAACCATAAGACGAACCGTTTATTAATCGAAACTATATTTGAACGAACCTTGTTATTCGCACTTCATACAGTAAATTTGAAAACGTCAAGTCCCATTGGTAGAACGCGATTCCCGGGGTAATTGATTGTGTAATCTTGCGTTTCCGTAGTTTCCAAATGGAATATCCATCGTTTCCCCTGATTTGCGCAATTACGGGGACTTTACGGAGTGCATATACATATAATAACCTTACGGTAAACCGCGATGTATATACATATATATACACGCCGCCTCGGTGGAAATAGAAAGCGGCCTTGCGATCGAGCGTCGCTCTTCTCTTAGGTTCGATCTCATCTCAACTGTATGTATATATATGTATACTTACCTACCATATACCCTACTGATGCTATATGCATTTGCGATGTTCGATTGTTGCAAGAATGCATGTCTCGATTAGGAATGATGAACTAGCGACGCGAACTTTCGATCGATCAATTGATGAAATTTTGCAACGTTTCGGATTCTTCGTTAACGAGGTTCAATGATTTTTTCCAAACCAATTATCAGCCGATCTGACGTTATTTGCAGCAGGTCACACGTCTGCGCAGCAAGGAAGACATTTAAAGATCCTTAATATTGATTTGCGCGAAGTATAAAAGTATATTGAGAACTAGCATGACTCCGATTTCCATCCAATTTTGTTCAATACTTACCTAACTACGATGCCAACATTCGGGTTTCACATCCAATGTGCTTTTTAATACGAGACAAGAAAGATGAACAATTTTTTAGCAAACAGAATGTTTCGACGTTATCTCCTTTTTAATGGCGTGGCTTTTTTCTACATTAATTTATTGCTTTAATTAGTCTATTACGTATATATCAAGGGCGTAATTGTCGACATTCACGATTGCCGAATTTGATACACGAGCGCGAAGGGAATGTGGGACAATCGCACACTCGATGCAAATCGATATTTCGATATTATATATAAATTTCGTATGAAAAGTTCCATTTTCAGACATTCGTCGTCAAAATATAATTTTGTCATTTTCAGGAAGGAAGGCGAAATCCGGGTTTTATCGGAGACGATGGTATCGCCGACGTGGATTTCAGTAGTTTCAACAAGTGTGCCTATGTTGGAAAGGTAAATAAATTTATATTTATTAAAACACATTATTCCGTATAAACAATTATAATTCGAAATATACGTGTGCGATGAACATAATATTGTTAATCGAAAAACGTTTTGATGAACTTCAAGTCCCGTTCATAGATATATTCGAGTAATTCAAAGATTTTTTCGCACAATGCGGTAAAAAATGTATTTGAAATTGCAAACCCGATGATATCTGACGCACTAACAAATAAGAATTATAAACAAAATATATTTAAAAAACAAATTGAATGAATGAATAATTGAAAATTATTTTCATAAGTTTAACAATTTAATTTAGAAAAATGGATCCTACGACCTCGGGTACCAAATTCCAGGCGTGCGAAAGCTACCTCTTCCACTTTCGATATCCAATGAGATGGTAATTAATTTATATATTTTATAAAGGAAAATTAAAGGAAAACTAGTATTTTAACGTTTAATGCAAATTGTATAAAATATGAAAACAATTATGGCTAGACGACGGCTGGTAACGAGAAAAAGCAAAGGCAAACATGGGGAAACGGTTTAGAATTCTTGATGTCCTGCATTGCGATGTCAATCGGTCTGGGCAACGTCTGGCGTTTCCCGTACACTGCCTACCAAAACGGAGGCGGCGCATTTCTCATCCCGTACATCATTGTCTTGTTCCTCGTGGGAAAGCCGTTCTACTACCTCGAGATGATAATCGGCCAGTTCACCAGCCGGTCATCGGTTAAAATGTGGTCTTGTGCGCCAGGATTTCGCGGTGTCGGCTGGGCACAAATGTTCTCGATGGTGGCGGTCGGGACTTACTATTGTTTCCTAATGGCGATCACGTTGTATTACTTGGTCGTGAGCTTTCAAGCCGTCCTACCATGGTCCAAATGCCTCCCGGATTGGGGCGACTCCTGCGTAGATTCCGGCCGACACGTCAATGGGACCGTCGAACGTGGGAATTCATCCATTTCTAGCAGAAGTTCCGCAGAATTGTATTTTACGTAAGTATACATCAGATGAAATGTTCTCTGGATTTTTCTATATCGCAAACAACATGTTGGTTTCGTTATATGCTCATCTGTAAATGTACCCATCATACCCAAAACTATACCCATGGAAGAAAAGTATTGTATAGATGACGTCTTTTGTTTTGCTTTCAGAAAAACCGTTCTAAACGAGAGCCTCAATATTGAAGAGGGTATCGGACTTCCGAGCTGGAAGTTAGTCATTTGCCTGTTTATAGCCTGGGCTTGCATTTTCGGAGTTTTGGTGCGGGGCGTGAAGAGTTCCGGTAAAGCGGCTTATTTCTTGGCGCTTTTCCCATATGTAATTATGATCTCACTATTGATACGGGCGGTTACATTGGAAGGTGCCGTGAATGGAATCATTTTTTTCATCAAACCCAACTGGAATAAACTCTTCGATCCAGCCGTGTGGTACGCGGCTGTGACACAGTGCTTCTTTTCGCTGTCCGTTTGCTTTGGCGGACTCGTCACTTATTCGTCCTACAATGATTTCCGACATAATATCTATAAGTTAGTATTCACTATGCCGTAATTACTAACCAGTCGATTAAAGAAACGTTCCACTTTTCGGCTATATTCACAATTTAAAATGTCAGATTTTAGTGACTTTTAAGAAGATCACGTTGCTTAATTTTATAGTTAAAGTAATTGAATATCTTGAAATATATGTCAGTTTAAAGGAAACAAAAAGAGCGTTTACGAGATTTTACGTTGATGTACCTAAGACTGGCACCAATAGAAACTGCTGTCATTAGACCAATCTTTCATTATCTCTGTTGGATCGAATTCAATTTGAAAAAATAAGGTCAAAATAATTTTTTTTCCAAATCGATTCAAATAAGTTTACGTGAAATAGAAAACTTATTGCACAGGCAGCTAGCTCTCTCTCTCCAGCTTGCCTACATTTAGTTCGAGTTCAATCTACATCTAATTATTTCTTCCCGAATATGGAATTGTATTCATTTTTCGAAAAGTGCATACACTTGACCCGACTAAAATTCCATGAAATGAGAATATAATCATTCATTATGATTAGGAGAAAGAGAAAGTTGAAATAACATACGAGATTGAAGGAGTTGGTAAATGGTAACTTGTAAACGATAAATTGTCGTGTATACATATATATCATTCATTTTTTTTTTAGGGATGTCATTGTGGTCACAACGTTGGATACTATAACCAGCTTATTATCGGGATTTACAATTTTCGGAATTCTTGGCAATCTCGCACATGAACTTGGAACGGACGACATTGGCAAAGTGGTACTTGGTGGTTCCGGTCTAGCATTCATATCCTATCCAGATGCGATAGCAAAATTTTCCGTGCTGCCTCAGGTAAAATGGAAATTTAATGTTATACATTTTATAAAGACTTTACACATAATTATACGAAAGACGATATTTATTTAACGCTTTAAATTAGATAAAAATTTATTTAACGAATATATTATTTTGTAATTATTTCGTGCAAAAGTGCTGACTAAAAAAAAAACATGTTAATTTTGTTGAATTACAACATCTGCAAAAATATCACAATTGTGCTGCTAATGGTCACGAAGAGAGATGGCACATGTATGTACCGCGCGTATAGTATGGCTATATGCCATTAACAAATGCAGATCAATGCATGATTAATATGTCTTTCTGTCGTTGTACTGGCATTGAAGTGTCTTTTTTTCTTTCTTTCCATATTCCCCGCAAACTCGGCTCGTTCATGCTAATTCATGTCGTGCTCGACTTGACGCGTAAATAGTCCACTTACGTAAGTCACGGTATATGCGTTAAACTATGACGTATCGAAAGAATTTTAATTCACATTCGTTCGAGTTTTTATCAATGCATTTAAGGAACCGATCAACCCTTCTGCTTTCTTGTATTGTAAAAAAAAATCAGTCAATAAATAAATGAAAAAAAGTTGTTGGAATAAAAATACTAAATTTATATACATATAGTTTGTTCAACTATGAATGTATCGATTCAATGACATAATTAGATCGTCCTGTATTGAACGCCATTGCGAGTCATGAGCAGAAAATACATTAATTCATTTTAAAAATGATCCATGTCGTAAAAACTCTTTGATTGAAAATGTGCTAAAAATAATTTCAGCTTTTCTCCGCGCTATTCTTCCTGATGCTTTACGTTTTGGGTATCGGCAGTGGGATCGCCTTGGCTGGTGGGATCATCAGCATTGTCAGCGATCAGTTCCCATCTTGGAGGCACTGGCATATTGTATTCGCGACTTCTCTAATTGGCTTTGCCACTGGGATTGTTTATTGCACGCCGGTATGTACATTTTTATGATATTTAAAAACACGCTTAAAGTACTACTTTTCTAATGAAGCCAACAATCTGCCCAGGCCTCTCGTGGGCATTTCTAATTAATAACGTAGGTTTTCATATTTTATAATCGATTTATTCATCGTGCAGTTTGATATATTCGAAGTTTTTATTGATTTTCATTGCGTCGCCGATATATCTAATACATATTCTAAGCGATGATGCAACATTCATATCGAGAATATGTATATATATATATATATATATATTATACTTCCAATTTAACCTTTTTTTTTTATTTGCATGCGGTATACATAATAAAAACAATTAATTAAATATTTACTTGCAATTAGATAGAATTTGTAGTTATTATATTATAATTCATTCAATCTTACTTCGAGCAAACTTGTTCACGACTCTTGCTTAAAGACTTAAGAGGGAAAATTAATTGCATTACTTTGAGTGGGAAATTAAATCAGATATAGTATATTTAAATTAGCAATTTGTTACAAAGTTACGAGAAAAACTATTTTATCGGCATAATTAAATAAATTAATGTATGGCACTTTAATGGAAGTGAAACGTTCTGACATTTATGCAGAATTTAAGTTTTTTTTAAATAATACAATTTTATTATGAATGTATTTTCAACAAGGGCGGACAATTAATTCTAAATCTCATCGATTACTACGCTGCCTCCTTCGTGGTCTTCATCCTCGCAACGTTAGAAGCGACTGGAGTGTTTTGGGTCTATGGACTTGAAAACGTTTTGGACGACGTGGAATTTATGCTGAAGAAGAGGCCGTCCATTTATTGGAGACTCTGTTGGGGACTTATAACGCCTTTATTGCTCGCTGCAATCTTTGTTTATATCATTATCGACTGGGCGCCACTTACCTACGGAAAAATTTCATATCCCTCGAGAGCTCATGGTTTGTATACGATACATATATTTAAATTGTAGAAATTGTAGTTATCGATCCTCCGAATCACTATATGCTAAGATGGTAATTGGCGTTTCGTCTCGGTCCTACTACTATAGACTCATCAGTAAAGCAATTTTACAACTGACTGGTAAAAATATAAAAGAATGTCCAAATATAGATATTTATCCAAATAGTATATTTAAACGAACTAAATTAAAATATTTATAATTAAAATGGCAATTGAAAAGTTTTTGTTCACATTGAACGTTTTTCATTCAATCCGAACGCAGAAAAATCAAAGATATTAACAGGCCAAACTTTTTTTCTTTGCATGCCCATGGAACTAAAGTCAAAATGAATACTATACATATAGTAATAACATTACTACAGATATCATATCATATAATGGAATTCCATCCATAAATCACATGCAAAAATTTTTTATTTCAATACTCACTTTAAATTGATTAGTTTCGCTGCTTTATCATTTATACCAGGTCGCAAAACACATATATATGCTTTATGTCCGAGTCATTTTGCGAATAGGCAATTATATACCTTCAACAATTGCCATATATATATAAGAATAACGGTTTATGATGAAATCGTTAGTAATATTTAAAAAAAAATCGATTTTTCTGCCTCTATTATTCCAAAATCCAACGTCCCTCCATCCATTCCCTTAGTACATATTAATAAACTATATTTGAATGTCTCTTTAGTCGTAGGTTGGATACTGTTCGCCTTTGGAATCCTTCAAGTTCCGTTTTGGCTAATTTACACGATTCTTCAGAAAAGACATTACGGCATGCCTAAGGTAAATATAAAGAAAAAAACGTTCTGATGTTCAAGTATTGTGGAGCAAAATTTATTATTTGTTGAATTAATGCAAAACAAAAAACGTTTCACATTACACATATATCGGTTGTTTCAGATGATTGCAGCTGCTTTCAGGCCCAGTAAACAATGGGGACCGATAGATCCTGCAGAACTGACAGCTTGGCGACAGTTTAAAGACATCCGGCGAGAAAAGCGCAAAAAACGAAAAGCTTCGCGATTTAAACAATTTCTTTACGTTCTGATGGGTTTCGAATCTAAATTAGATTGAATTTAATTATGTACTCTCCGACAACTCGTCAAATTCGCAATAAGCAATCTGATTTAAAATTGTACGATTTGAATTTATCGTTACTCTCGTACGTACGGATGATTTTTATTTAGATTTTAAGATGACGACCACTTACAACATATTTGTATGAAAATACTGATTCTTATACTATTTTATTAGTTAGTTTTAAATTATTACCAAAAGAATTTAAACGTCAATGATAGTTAGAATGAAAAATTCGTCTTTTTACAAAATTTTTCATTTATTCTTATGTAATTCATGTATTGACATACGTGATCATTTAAAGTATTAACATGTACAGCAAGGCATTGCCATTCGTTTAATATTACGAATATTTATTAATAATTGAGGTCATAGACGAACAAAGTTTGGACTTTGCCTTAATATAGCGTTTTTGTTTTTACCAACTGTATTTTTCAAGTTATAGACAATAATGTAAATGGCCCTTCCAATTAAAACGATAAGGAATAATTGGCTCTTAAAACTTACAAAACGTACAGTATAGTTTGTAGGCGATTCGAAAGACAATCTCTGTACGCAATATTTTTTAAAGATTCGGTATTTTGGAAGATTTAACGTACATTGTAAGGCTCTCTACAGTATTAATTAATATATGTATATGTATACAAATTTTCGATCGAATAATATAAATTAATTTATTCTACGATTTATTATTAAAAATATATATTAAGTTTTGTACAAATATTCTATTAGCCAAATAAGTGCGTAAATCTGGAAAAATGCAGTGATAAATGTAAAATTATTTATTTCACCGTGCTTATTATTTTTTCGCTTACAAAGATTTCTGTGATTTATTGCGCTTCCGGGGTAGCACATATATACTGCGGTCACGTATTGTAGTAAGAAGACTATATATACATAGTTACTCGTGTTTCAAAAATTTTACTGCAATCATAAAATTTGTTCATAGAATTTACTGTGACCGCGTGGCGTTCTTCATATAATAAAATTGGTATAAATTTAGGTACATTGACCAAACAGTATTTAGAATAGTAGTACCTGATGCTATTGATAGAAATATATATACCTATATATTTTTACCATCTGTATAATGTACAATAAAATGTATGTGTATAAGAAAAACTATATTCGCATAAATTAAATGTAAATTTCATAAGTTTCTTATTAAATGTTGTTTTTCAAAATCATGATCCTAATTCTCAATTCTTCTTTTCTTAGTATATAACTTACAAATAAAATGTCATACATTACAATACAAACAAATATTAACTTGTATTGATTGCACAAATTTATGAAATAGGCAATCATTTTTTAATTGGAGTAAGCCAGTTCTTGGCCGCCATTATTGGAAGTGCCTTTTAATTTGAAACTAAAAATGTAATATGAACATTTTTCCAGCATCATCTCTATCAGGAAAGCGGCCACGGACAGTCCAAGACCAATTGCAAAGAGGCCAAACCCGAAGTTCATCTGTTGCAATGTAATCGGTGAATATTTGAGAGTCTTCTCTTGAAGTAGTTGATTAGGGTATTTGGTCACATTGGACAATTCGCGATGTTTAAAAAAGGTGTATAATCCTGCTTCTAACATCTTGAGAATTACAGTATTTACTCGTTGGTATAAAGGCCAGTCTTCCCGCGTGACAAAAACGACGTAAAAATTGCGCATGCTGTGTTTAGCGACGTGATGGACGTCTTCGTCGACGACTGTCGATTTTAACATATTGCAGCCCTCTATACACGCTACTGGCGTATCGTTTCTAATGAGTCTTATGCAGTTGGTGATTTCACAGATGCGAAAACGTTCAAACGGAATATCTGGGGTGAGATACTCTTTGTACTCTTGCCTACCGTAAATGGTTAAATTAGACGACAGGAGGTCTTCCTCGGAGTCGATGTTTAACCTCGACGGGGATACGGACGAGAGGGCGCTCAATCGAGATTGGAAGTATGAATTGATAACGGCATGTATGAAGATCATTAACGTAAAGATGAATTTCTTAAACGCCACTGGAGGTTCGTAGAGAGTTGCAGTCACCAATAAAATTCTCAGTTCTTCTAACGCTGCCTGAGACAAATCTGTGTGCAGGGCGTATTTCCATACCACCATCGACAAAACAAAGAGGCACGCGATACTTAAAAAGAGAATCGGTTGAATGATGATCTTCATCTTCTCGAACATTGCGATTTTGCCTTGGTCTCGAGTTATGATGCAAACCGTCTCAACGTCATAAGGCACGGTCTGTTGTTTCCAAAAGAACCTCTGCCAGCGTCCGGTCATCCCCATGTCTTGTTTTCCGAACACAATATCGGCCAACATACCCGTGGGTAATCCGCGATCGTTTACGTAGCCCAAAGATCTATATTCGGTAATGACCGGACTGGCATTTAGTTTATTCCACAGAACTCGAGAGAATTCGCTTGAAGCTCCAGCATATCTATCCAGGCCTCGCTTGGAACGATCGATCGTCAACACAAAGTTTAGTTCTGATGCGCAGAGTCTTATCGGATAACTACCGAGCGATAATGTCTTGTCGAAGTGTAGTTCCTCGCAGAATGATTCATCTACAAATTAAATTTTTGCCAAAGTTCAACTTCAAGGATTGCTTCCTCGTGGGCCGATTTTATTTAATCCAGCCGATTTCTTGATTAAATTTTAGATTCAATCCATCCATTAATCAAGATACAACCGGAAAAAATAAATCACTGTTTTCTAATTCCTCGTCTTATCGAACGCACTTTAAATAAATCAGAAACCGTTTCGAACAAGCCACTTGGAGGAATCTGATGATATAATAACAATAAATAATTCCATGACTATTCCAGAACTAAATAAAATCATTTGGATTTTTTTCCCATAGGAATGAGCACAGTATTAAATTAAATGGGCATTCATCAAAACAGTTTCGCAAAACAGATGATTCAAGTCATTGATGTTTTTAAATTAGTGGTATACTATTGTACAACGAATAACTTCACTCGAATTGATTTCAGATTTCATCAAATTCATTCCAGTCAGACATATTCGATGTGGTTTCTTTTAGGAAGGTTCGAAAAACTCTGATTTTTATCCATTTGTATAAACAATTTGCTATTATAGTTTTTATATAAATGACTTTTATTCGCGGTTTGTTACGTTAAAGCGGTCACGACTGTTGATTAAAATTATATACATTTTTGACATAACTTACTGTCTGGATCGTAGCGTTGGCGGAAAAGTGATATTGCATGTTCGTATCTTCCGTACATCATGTCAATTTTTTCCCACGAAGATGGAGCCTCGTTTGTGTACGGATTAAAACCATAGACATTGATGACTCCATCGCTACGCTCGCAAAGACAAGCGGCATATAGAAGATCAAAATTCCATATGGTTCTTAAAACGTCGGTCGCATTTTCGCAGTTGTCACAAAGAACCAGATAAAACGCTTCGTGATTCCACCATGTTGAATTTTTAAGGAATTTCAGCGTTAGGGGTAATGCATGACCAATCCCGACTTCCTGGATAAGTACGACAGGTGCAGGCTGTGCAAACCTATTTTCTTCTTCTATTCGAAAATCATACACTTTCTTATTGTACGGGCGTATTCGTAACAGCGACTTTGAACGTCCCAGCACTCCCAAAGCTCGAGACTTTGAAAATCGTCGATGGACATCGTGCGTAGTGTTACTCCAGTTTCCCGCTAGTACAACGGTTCCCGATACTTTTGAGAAGCACTTTTCGATAATCGTCACCTTGAAATAAAGATTTTTATGGAAATATTCGCTTTAACAATTAATTGACGATAGATACAAAAAGATTATCGTTTAAATTAATAAACAATAGGATATTACCGCATTTTTTTTACATATACATAATGCATCAAACTTATCTCAAATTTATTTTCAACCATTCAAGTAAAAATGTATCAATCAGTTATACTCGTCAATCTTGCCTATTCTAAAACATTATAAGTTCAACATAATCTTAAAAACATATTTGATTCTACATTCACATGAAAATAGCTTACCGCAGCATCTGAAATTTTATAATTATGCATATTTAAACCGATTTCTAGTGCAGCTTCGCCGATTATGAAATAGAACGTAATCCAAATGTACAATCGCTTAATAATCTGAAGGACCATTTTTATTAGGTCGTTGTCTGGGATATTTGTCTCAAGAGATCTGTAATTGATTGAGTTTTCTACTTTCTCGCTGAAAGCAAACTATACCGCCAGCTACAAGAGTTCCCTATTATATGCCAGGATATTCGGATATCGACGAGTTATTCCGAGGTGCACTTTAGTAATGAAACATTGCGTTTGCGCATATAGAGAAATGTATATTACTGCCGATACTAATTGGTAATTATCCAATAGTAGGCGCACTATATCCAATGCAGAAATTACGGAATGGAACATTTCCCTCTTTTTAAATGACTCGTTATATAGATCAAAGTAGCGCAGCTGACAACAATAGGTTAACCATTGCGTGAAATCTATTAAATTATCGGATCGTTGATCGATCGTCTTGATGAATTTCTAAATATCAATTTAACCTATTCCGAGAAGTGAAGCACGTGAGGAAACATTGTTTTAATATAAAAACAAAACACAAGTGGATAATTTATTAGTTATCCGTAAAGTGGACATTTCTACGTGAAAAAAAAATGAACACGTGTTTGCAATTGTAATATAGCACGATGCGCTTAATGATAGCATTTTCTTTTCTTCGATTATCTTTTACTTCGTTATTATTAATTGGCTTTGTTTACTTGTTTACGTGAACAATATGCATTATTATAGTTTTTTTTGTTCTTTACTATTTTTGGGGTTTTCGTTACAGTGAATAATATGCCATTAATGTGATTTTCGACATTAATTTAATCGAAATAAAAGAAAGACGAAAAATATTGCAGCAGATTTATAATTGAAATTTTAATTAACTAAAATTAGGAAGGATATAATAAGAGGAAAAAGTTATTTCAAACATCATCGTCTACTTATTTGTCTGAAACAAAACTGGTAACTTTATCCTAAATGATAATTGCGCACAATTGATGAAAATTACTTTATTAAAAAAAGAAAATAATAATAATAATAATAATAATAATAATAATAATAATAATAATGATGATGATGATGATGATGATGATGATGATGATGATGATGATGATGATGATGATTGGAAAAAATGCTTAATAATGTCGTTTTGTAGCAGTTAGAAAGCAAATAATGAATTGATGACGAAAGACGTGCTCTCGTCTGTGAATTTCTACCGTCACTATAATTATAACAGAGAAGTTGCTGAAATTATATCGCGACAAATTGATTAATAACCATCCAACAATTTCCAAGTAATAATTACCGTTACTTAAGAGGAAAAAAATAAAAAGAAATAATGAATAAATGTTTTGAAATAAATTTCTTTTTTTAATTTTCTTTAATAATGGGATAAACAATGCCAAAGACTTTAATAATATTAATTAATAATATTCTAATAATTATGGTAAAAAGTAAAGAATCACACTTTTTACACACATTTTCAGCAGTATATAATTAAACGATCGGGCGAAGGAATTGCAAACAACCTTGAGAGGAAACTTACAAAAAAAATATATAAAGGGGAATGTTTAGAAGTCGCTATGCTTGCTCGAGAGGTTTTATGCATACGTGGAAGTATATTGAACTTTCTGTTTTCGCCCTATTTGTTTTATAATCGGATGGAGAAGAAAAGTCACCCTCTTTTTCGATATCAGATCCCAGCCCCTCCTGCAGATTTGTATCATTATTTCTTCTGGCTAGCTGGTCAGCGAGATTACAAATTGTTTTGTATGAAACACCAAAATATACCAGTCGCTGAATAGTATAATATAAAAGATAAATATTATGTCCGAATTTTTCATCGCTTAATTAAATTAATAATTACTATTATTATTTGTTTAATAATAATTAAGTTATCACTTTTTTTATAAAGCATCAGATAGATGCGTTGAAATGTGGTATACAATAAATACGATGAAATAATTTTCAAATTTTTATCAATAAAAGATCATTGAAAGAATTGGATAATTATTGAGAATTCAATTGTAAAACACGAAACAATTATGTGTTTTTCAAAATATTGAAAACAAGTATAGAATGAAATGTATCGTTGAATTCCAAAATTATTCAACAATAAATAATTTATTCTTTTCTTATTATTATTGTGCTAAAATTGGGATTTTATTTTATTTTCAAATTCTAAAATTTTTAAGCATGATTTAAAATTTGTTTTCCCGCTAATAAAATAATTCGATTAATTATTTATTCTTATAGGTAAAATTATTTGATCTAATTTAAGACACTGTGAAAAGTACTAACAAAGTGAAGGTTTTATGAGCTAGTGTTAGTAACTCTATATTATAAGCATACTGACAGTGCCCTCTATATTTGTGTACAATACATTTTTAAATGTATGTACATCAGTATATGTATAACAATGTCCCTCATTTTCATATACGTGGTGCATTTGGTGCAGGCGGTGCAGGGTGCGTGGGTGTGGGTACCTATTAAAGAAGCCGCGCATCACGTGACTCGACTAATGGTTACTAAGCAACAAAACCATAGACAAAACCTTTTCACGACTCATCCGCCAACGGCGAAATGTTTCATAGTTGTACAGTCTTTATAACCTATATAAAGTATCAAATGAGATATTTTATTGAATCGTAATAATGTTACTTAAGTACTTAGGGGCCGTATTACCAGCTAGCGTAAGTAAATCGTTATTATCTCGTAACGTGGCTCTTGCGATTGCAGTTTTGCGCGCCTGTTTTTTCGTGTTGGTGTATTATTATTCTGTTACGCATACGTCTATGTATTATTATGCATGTACATGATTGAATCCTAAAGTAAGTATTTAAACGTCAATTATGAACATCTATTTTTTTTATTGACAAAATTATAATGTACGCCTTTTTCGATTTAAAATGAAAATTATTCCACGAATATAAACATTATTGTACGTGTATTTTTAGTACACCCAGTTCACACTTACATAAAAAAAAAATTGTTGCTTTACTTAATAAATGTATTTTGCCAGGACTTTGAAAACAGAGTGATAGCAATAGCTTGGTCTTCCAATAGTTTGAAACTTGCTGTGGCTTCCACCGACAGATCAATTTATCTCTTCGACGATAAAGGAGTCAAGCGAGATAGGTTTTCTACTAAACCAATTGAGGCAAAGGTAATATCTAACGACTTCCAATTATGAATCCTAGACAAACTTAATGCCATTTTTTTTAACCAGAGCCAATCATATTTCAGTATGGAAAAAAGAGTTATCTCGTCAAAGGCATCGCGTTCTCGCCGGATTCAACAAAAATTGCGGTTGGTCAAACTGACAAGATCGTCTATGTATATAAAATTGGCGAGGAATGGTAATAAATTATACGATTGGGTTGCTTTATCGCTTAATCGAACAAAACAAATCTATAAATTTTTATAAACGTCATTAATTATTTCTTTTAGGGGGGCGAAAAAAGTGATTTGTAATAAATTCCCTCAAAGCTCGTCGGTGACGTGCATGGTATGGCCTTCAGAAGGTCCAATTGTCGTTGGTTTAGCAGACGGAAAAGTGCGAGCAGCCGTGGCGAAAGCAAACAAAGCTCAAACTCTTTATGCATCGGATTCTATGTGCATTGCACTTGCAGCCAAGTATGACGATATTCTGATTATTCTAAATACACATAAATTCACGATTCCACCAAAAGAAAGTTCATCCCGATGGAATTTATATCGTACTATTTCTTAAATTTTAAAATATTTCATGATTATACAGGTTAAAATCAAAACGAAACTCTTATAAACTCGGCTCAAAATTCACTGAGTAAAAAACTCGTTCAAACAATTTTTTTTTGTATCTTCAGGCAAACCACTGGAAATTCTGTACAGTAGAGTATTTTGTATGATTTTCTGAATCTCAAAGTCAAGTAGACTTATATTTTCTTTTTGTCATTTTTTTTCTCTCTTTAACAATATATTGCTAAAAATGCTAAATTTAATAGTAATTTTTTAAAGAGATTAAATATTCAATTCAATTTACCAAAGATTGGTATTAGTGCAAAGTTGAATTATTATTTTACATAAATGTCTAAATGTTATAGTTTTACCGATTTACGCTGGAAAAAATATATATTAAGTAAACAAACCTTTATTTATTTATTCTAATATATTCTATTGATAGAATGATGTGTTCGAGGTTTTTAAATGCAATCGGAGCCTTCAATTAGGAATAATTGCAAGTTTCGAAATTTCAGTGGAAAATTAAATTTGCATCAATGAGCTTTATAAATACACGTGCAATTTGTAAAAACCGAATTAATGAAATTGACCCGTCTCTTTTTTACGTTTCCAGTTCAGTGCCATCGTAATTCCGAATCTCGAATTCCTTGCGCACTGGCCTTTATGGAATTCAGGTTACAGGAATTCGCATAGGGAAGGTCGAAAGTCGGAAAAAGTTTTAGACAAATTTTTTGAATACTAGGTTTTGATATAGCTGTTTTATTACCAGTTTTCATAAGTGCTTTGAAAGAATTTTATATTAATATTCTTATTCGTAGATTCGACAATAAAGATTTCTTAAATTTTACATTTTTCGATTATAATTCATTTTGATGAACTTTCTGACATCAAATAAGTAGGTAAAGTAGGCGAGATAATAAGTATTGATTGCTCTTCAAGTGATAAATGTAGAGGATGCTGTATATACCTTTCTTCCGAACCTGTCTGTCAAAATTAAGAGAAAAAAGTATTTATTCTATTTAATAGTATTATTACATAATTATTATTGACATTGTACCGTTTATTAGCGGCATTATAGCGGCATTATATAGGCATCGAAGAAATTAATTTTGGAAATATTCGTTATTTTTTAACCAACCATTATAAGATGCTGTTAAGAATTCTAGCGGGTTTGTTCTCAAATCTTTAGCATTATGGCTTCTCAATGTTATAAATTTAAATGTAATATTCCCCGATTTATGTCACTAGCACAAGAGGAACAGGATTCCTTTCCAGTCACGCCGATGGCAGTATCATCCGTTACTACGTTTCGGATGATGGCAATGCAGAGCCCACAGGTAGAATCGTAACTCACGGTGTACCAGCATACGCTTTGGGTTGGCCACAGGGTCACATCTTGGCAGCCGGGTGCGACAAAAAAATAGTATTCTACGATTCGCGGGGAAAAGTTGTCAAGACTCTGGACTATAGTCGCGATAGTTCCGAAAAGGAAATGACCGTTGCATGCTGCAGTCCAAGTGGACAGAGCGTGGCTGTGGGTTCCTGGGATAAGGTTCGAATCATCGACTGGAGTCCTCGTCGTTCTATTTGGGAAGAAACCAATGTCCGGATTATTCCCAATTTTTATACCGTCACGGCACTCTCCTGGCGAAGGGATGGTTCGCGGTTAGCCGTTGGCGGCCTGTGCGGATCAGTCGAACAGTTCGAGACTATCCTGCGGCGATCTGTAGTTCGAGGAATTCACGAAGTCGCTTACGTTGGTCCCAGCCAAGTTGTGATTCGACAGCTAGATGGTAAGAGTCGACCAGTGATCATTAAGTCGCAGACAGGTAACGAAATCGAAGACGTCCGAGTCCTTGGACGTCAAGATAATCGAGTGATCGCTAGAACTACCGGCTCCTTACTTATTTGCGACATTGAGCTCAGCCTTCTAAGCGAAATTCCATGGGAGGATAAGAATGGAGGAGAAAAATTTTTCTTCGATTATCCCGGTGTATGTTTAATTTTCTATGCCGGCGAGCTCACTATTGTTGAGTATGGAAAAAATGACATTCTCGGATCTGTAAGGACTGAAGCTGTTAACCCGCACGTGGTAAGCGTTCGGATCAATGAACGACATTTACCAGGGACACCGGATAACAAACGGCTCGCCTACTTGTTGGATCCGCGAACTATTCGAATCGTCGATTTCGTCACCGGTTCAACAGTAAGCATGGTTAGTCACGATGCCAGAGTCGACTGGCTCGAACTCAGCGAAACTGGCCATCGGCTGCTTTCACGAGATAAGCGCGGTCGCTTGTGGTTAAGCGATGATCGCGGTGGTCACATCTTGCTCCTGTCTGGTGTAAGCTTTGCCTCATGGGTACCTGGAAGTGACGTCGTAGTGGCCCAGTCAGCGCAAACACTTGCCGTATGGTATAATGTCGATGCTCCAGAAGCTGCCACTTTTATCACTATTCGAGGTGACGCAGTTGACATCTTCAGAGAAAATGGCCAGACTTCGGTTGTCGTTGACGAAGCTGGTGGTGAGGTCGCGTACGTTCTTGACGAAGGGCTTATTGAATTTGGCACTGCTTTGCACGACAATGACTTTGGTCGAGTCGTCCTTTTCCTCGAAGAGCTTGGAGACAGACCTCAAGCTGAAGCCATGTGGGAAAACGTTGCTAAAAACGCCATGTCCGAGAGACAGTTGCATATAGCAGCAAGATGTTATGCGGCTCTTGGCGATATAGCGTGTGCTAAATTTTTGAAAGAAATTGTACAAATCGGCGATAATTACGCGGAAGATACTGGCAATGAAGCACTGGCCAGTCCCGAATGTTGGGCCAAGATAGCGATTCTCAATGGCGAGTTGAAAACAGCCGAAGCAATTTACCTTGAACAGAGCGAGCTTAAAAAGGCTCTCGACATGTACCAAACCTATTGGCATTGGGAAGATGCCATAACACTGGCCCAAAATCGTCACTGGTCAGGATTGTCAGAGCTCAGGGATAAGCACTTAACGTGGCTTCTCAATAGTCAGCAAATTGCTAAAGCTGCATCGATCATTCAATACGAAAATCCTCGTCGAGCCATCAAACTGTATCGCGATGCACGAAGACCCGCTCGGGCTGCTCGCTTGTTACTTTCTCACGATGAACTAATAACAGATTCCTCTTTAGTTGATGATGTCATTAAAGCTCTCAAGTCTGCAGATTTGATGGAATTGGCTGGAGAAATTTATGAAAAAATATCAGATCACTCGGCTGCGGTGAAAGCTTACGCGCAGGCAGGTGTTTTCGCAAGAGCGTTAGAATTAGCTCGTAAATCCGAACCGAATTCAGTAGTAGGTCTTGAAAGAGACTGGGGGCATCACTTGATAGCATCCGGTTATTACGATGCCGCGATAAACCATTTCATTGAAGCCGGAGAGACGACACTAGCGCTTAACGCCGCGATCAATGCACGACAGTGGAAGAAGGCTCTACAAATAATTCAGGTGACCTTTGCTGTACAATTAAATATTTGCATAGTGGATTCCAAGATTGATGCTAAATTAAATGTATTTTTACAGGTAATCGAGATTGACGATCCACAAGTGAAAAAGCACTGCGAGAAACTAGCCGATCATTTCGTGACATTTGGTGATACGAATCTTGCCGAAAATCTTTATCTTCGGGCCGGTTTAGGGGATCGCGCTGTTGAGGCCAACATAAAAGCGGGAAATTGGTCGCGTGCTCAAGAAGTTGCAACTGAACATCTGAATCCCGAAGAAGCGAATAAACTTCTAGCAAGTCATGCGGAGAGGCTTCGGCAATTAGGCGATCTTCGTCATGCTGAAGATCTGTACATTGCCATTAATCAACACGACACAGCGATTGCCATGTACAAAGAAACGGGTAACCGTCAAGATGTCGTGCGTCTCGTGGCCCAAAATCGGCCAGATTTATTGCGGACCACTCATGCACATTTGGCCCGAGAGCTCGAAACTGCGGGAAAGCCTCGAGAGGCTGAAGAACATTTTATCGGTGCCGATGATTGGAGAGGAGCAGTTGCCGCGTACCGTTCTGCCAACATGTGGGAAGATGCTCTTCGCGTGGCCAAACAGCACGGCGGAGATAAAGCCGGACAACAGGTGGGTACATTATTAATTTAAGGAGAAGGCTACAATTTATTGCCACGTACCAGTCAGCAACTTGTCCAAAAAGTAGAAAATAGTTGACCATTCAGCTCGAATAAAATATAACGTTACGTTTATATTTATTAGTTGGATAAATTGTTTCTCAAAATTTTACACAGGTTGCCCTGATGTGGGCTCGAAGCCTCGCGCCGGAATTAGGAGCTAAGCTCCTTTCAAGGCTCAATTATTTAGATGCTTGTTTGCTACTGGCATGCGAAGCCGGACTCTTCGAATGGAGCTTGGAAATCGCCAAGTACGGTTCTGCTCAGCAAAAAAGCGAAGTACACTACCGATACGCGATGGCCCTTGAGGATGAAGGGCGTTTCCCGGATGCTGAAAGGGAATTCCTGAAAGCTGGGAAAGCAATGGAAGCGGTACAGATGTATATTCACACGAGGGATTGGGAAGCTGCCGAAGACGTGGCACAAAATCATTGTCAAGAAGGACTGTCTCAAGTGCTCGTCGCACGGGCTTCCGAAGCTGCCGATGCCCAAGATTACGCGACTGCTGAATCCCTTCTGTTGCGGGCCCATAAACCAGAGATTATCATCAATCACTACAAGGTCACTATAGGATACTATAAATTGACAAAAATACATTTCACTTAACTTTAAAGTTGAATAATACTATATTAATTAACGAATAAACATGTTTTGTTAACAGAAAGCTGGTATGTGGTCGGAGGCGATGAGAGTGTGTCGCGAGTATTTACCAAGTCAAGAAGCTGCTCTCCGACGGGAATTGGGTCAAAAAAGTTCGCAACTCGAAGGCGGCAACGTACTGGACGAAGCAAGACGTTGGCTCGAAGTGGGCGAAGTTCGAACGGCTCTGGACATTCTCGTACTCGATCCGCAGGCTTCGAAATCAGCTCTCATCCAAGCTGCTGACATTCTACTTCATCAGGCAGAACCGGAAATAGCCGTGCAAATGGGAGGTGATCTCGGATCACGGCTTTTCTCCATGGACGAGCACGCACTTGCTGCACAGGTTACACGGCTAGAAAATTGTAAAATGCACAGATTGTTAGAATTTATAAGTAATATAAGATATCTTTACGTAGGTATTTCTGCAAGCGGATCGGTTGAAGGATGCGATAAATGCATTGGCAGCTGTGGGTGACTGGTCTCGAGCAAAGCGGATTGTCAAGGAACTCGCTCCTGATCTCGAATCGTATCTAGAAGAGCGATACAAGGAGGTAATGATAAAAGAAGGCCAGCTGGAAAACCTAGCGCGCGTCGATGCCGATGCTGCCCTTGAAGTTCTCGTGCGGAAGGGTCAATGGACTCAGGTTTTCGAAACAGCTGGCGCCCAAAGTCCAGCCTTGCTGCACAAGTATGTAGCACAACGAGCAGCTCAACTGCTCAAGTCTAATAAACTCGAGGAAGCTTTGCGAATATATACCCAATATGGAGCGCCACCAATACCACAGAATTACAACCTTTACAACCACTTGGCGGAAGATGTGCTGAATTCTTCCGAGCTGAACGTCGACTATACGCAACTCGCGCGTTTACGGACCGTGCTGCTGGAATTGACTAAGAACGTTGACTCTTCCTCGGCTTTTGCCACAAAATTTGAAAGTCTGCTCCAAGCCACGCACTATTCTGCAGTTAGATGCGCCTGTCGAGCTGCAGATTCTGGACTCTCCGGTTTATCCACGAAGACATCGGTAACGCTTCTTCGGTACTCGCATATCTTACTGGCCGACAGATGTTACTACGAGGCTGGTGTCGAAGCCCGAAGTGCAGGGCTCAGCAGTGAAGCTTTCGTCTTTTTGAATCACTTTCTTGATTTGGAAGAGTGCATCGAAGAGGGCGATGGAAATAATTTAGATGTCGACGATCTGCGAATGACGGACTTTCCGCTGGAAGTTCCCCTACCGGAGGCATTGAGTCTTGGGAGGGAAGAACGAGAGGAAGTTCGGGAGTGGGTTTTGGCCATTTCCATGGATCAGAAGGTCGAACAAGGTCTGCCCGTTGATAGTCGCGGCGTTTACGTTGGCTCATTAACCAGTCCTTCGAATGACACGAATCCGGTACAGGAATGCGTGCTCACTGGATATCCTATACATGGCTCGATGGTACGATTCGAAGGAAGCAATCGAGTTGCCGATCGCGATGATTGGAATAAATTTGTTGCAGCTGCTCGCCAAGCACCGCCCGATGGCCCCCTCAGCGACGTACTCGTATTTATTCAAGAATGGTGCGGAGCTGCACCGAATTACACATTCTAATTTCACTTTGTAAATAATGCTTTTAATTTTCACTCGACAGAGCAAGGGATTTCAATGTTCTTTGGTGTTGACAATTTACAAACATAAAATATTCTTTGTTAGCGTTAGCTCAGGCGTTCCAGTGATTTAGTCGTCAAGACTTGCTGTAAATAGTTAACAAATTTGTAGAAATCTGTAATATAAGTGTATCGAATTTGATACTGTTTTTACCTGATCACACTAGTGCGCTCTAGTGTACATCACTATTTTTGTTTTGCATATGTCAAAAAATCAGAAATCCCTGTGCGTACTGGTACAGTCAGTTGCAAAATTCGACGGATTTTCAGTTGAACGATTCACAGAAGCCTATTTATACGTTAAACACAAAAACATGTTATAAACCGGCTTTCCGTTGTTGAAGTTGTTATTATGTTAATATATTTCTAAAATTGTTTACACAAAAAATATAAGAACTAAATACTAAAAATACATCGAGTGAGTTCCTTATTTTATCCATCATTCATGTCGGAACTTTATACATGAATTTCGCATCTTCCGAAAATCAAGAGGAAGTTATTTACAACAATTCTTACACACGTTGAGAGCTACAGCGCTTCGTACAGCTTGCTTTGAATGGTTGAAATAGTAAAGTCGTAAAATTTCATTAATCAGTTTCTTTTTCACATTGCTTTCCGTAGCAAAATACAATCTCGGTAATGATTACCTACTTTGCTTACTCGTGGCGCAGCATACTATTCTCGTATTATACGCAACTGTAAATTAATTCAAAACTTTGACACTTTACTATAGACGAGCAAGAGTATTTACATTGCAATGTACGTTGCAAATATTACCTTCTTCGAATAAACGGAGATATTTTCAACTTCGGCTAAAAAATGTCTATTAAAATTTTAATATTTAAAATTCTCATTTATAACGTCGAAACAAAAAAAAAAAAAAAAAAAAAGCTAATATATATCATTACTAGTACGATTGATCCCGAACCTTCTTGTACAATATCCTATATAGGGGTTAATGCGTTAGTTAAAATTAAAACTTTTCTGATATCGTTCCCTAATTTAATCAACCCGTTTATTTGTAAAATTACAGTTCGACGAATGAAACAAGAAAGGCATAGAAAAATAACAGTTTCTATTCACGAATAATCTTTACTCGAGTACGAATATACATGTGACGCGTGTATTTTTGATCCTTTTTAAATATATAATTTTTTTTTTTTTTTAATAATGGTAATAATCCATATATATATATATATTTATGAATAATTTAATATTCTTTCACAAGTCAATCGCTATACAACTAACAAAAGAACTGCTAAACAATTCTTTCTATGAAAACCACACTTTCGACATGAGCCGTCTTCCGTACAAAATCTTCGAGACGAATTCACAATTAAAATTTTAAAAATATTCAAATGACGCGAATTCCTCGCAAATGTATCTTACTAAAAAAATAGAACAGCAGGTGGATCGTTGTACCGGAACTTTCATCCGTATATTAATTAAATGTAAATTATTTTTCTTGCGATCGTTTCCTGGATAGAAGTTTGACTTGGCTGTTACAAATAACATTCAATTTTCATCGCATAAAAAGAAAACAAAGCCTATAGTAAAATTACAGACACCTGGTGTCTACAATGGAATGTTCAAGAATCAACCCCAATAAGCGCGAAAGGTCGATTCAAATAATTATTCTTTAACAATCTATAACAATACTTTAAACACTTATACACATGTACAAATCTTTCTTATTACTAAACTATTGTGAACTATAAAAAAATTATTTAAATTTGGTTGATTAATAATTAGCAACAGTATATATGTATGTGTATATATATATACATACATATATATGTCGCAAATATAAACCGATAACGCAATGTAGAAAGCACAAAATGTCAAAAAATGACATTTACATAACAACAGATATATTTACCACCTTCAGTCACTGGTAGCACATTATCAGTGATCGTAGTGCGCATACTCGCAATAAGAGGCGACACAACGAAACTCGCATATACGCACATGCATACATATGTACGGCTCCTTATTGCATTACTCCTTATTGCGAGAATTCGCGCAACAGCTACTAGGTAAGGTGCCACCAGAGACTCGATAGGACGAATTGAATTTGCAAATGAATGAAAAATAAGCTCGATTAATGTATATGATCCACCTTGCGTTTAAATCGTAGTGTGACCCTTCAGCTGCAGTGGTAACCGTTTAAACATCGTCACATATGCCTATATACATTAGAAATCTTTAAGATTGAAATTCATGGTGATTGCATTGTATTTGCCTTAATCAATACATCATACAACGTCAAGACTTAAAGTACGTTTTAACCACGAATTTAAATCTAAAAATCTATCTTAGATAGATTAAAGAATAGCAATAAAATCGTAAGTCGGCTATTTTATCAGCGTTGCATTGTAAAAGAAGCCGACAAGTACGAAAATAAATCTCGATAACTATGACCCTAGGAAAGCATCTTGGGTACTACAGTAATGATCGTCAAGTTTCGAGGAAACGTGAGAGTAACAATAAATATCTATATTTCGCGCTAAGCTTCAAGGATCACACTTGACGTACTGTCGAAACGCTCGAAAGTTTCGCACGGAAATTGCCCGGAAATCCTCTTACCGCGATTTACATCGTACCGAAACTCGTCGGGCGAGTGCGTAAAAGCTCACGTCACGGCCGATTATTGTTGAGTGATTCTAAAGACTGGTCCAATCCTTAAGAAGAACCTCCGCAGGATGGACCTTAGCTCGGGCTTGAGGTCGAAACACATGATCTCGCACAGCAGCGGATAGCAACTCGATGCGTGTACCGCGAACCTGTTGTCGCTCATTTTCAGTACGCGCGACAGTAGAAGCAACAAAATCGGCGTCCAGGCCTCGCGATGCGCCTCGTTCGACAGTGCCAAAAAGTACTCGAGCGCTTCGCACGCGACTTCCACCAGCCGAGCTTCGACCTTCGTCCAATCCTCCCGATGAGCTTCGTCGTTATACATCTTGAACAAGATTCTAAGAGCGCATGCCAATGACTGCGTCTCCTGCTTCAGGAGATTCGGCTTCACGTTCCCGCGAAAGCCCGCTTTCCAAAGGACGTTCCTCTGCTCGTGATTCGTATTGAAACTCTTGGCGAAACGATGAGACTTCATTAAGCATTCGACCAATTGCATCAAGTGGTCGGTGGTGAGGGCGCGGTACATGCCCTGCTCTTCCTTCTGCTGATCGCCTCGGTCGCCGAGTTCAGCTGACTTTCCGTTCAGCATATCCGCCTGGGCCAGAGCCAGGTTTTCCTGATCCTCCTTCCTCGATGTCGCCGGATAAAAGACAATATTGTCGATTGTCTGGATCAGTTCTAGCTGCACCACGCACTTGATCAACAATCCCGAGAAAACTTTCGTCTTTCCGGTATCGTTCGACGTTAGGCTCTGATTGCTTCCGCTTCGCTTTAAAATCCCAACGTGACTTCCCATATCGCTGTTCATCACCTCGAGATCCGACTCCTTGTTGCCCGTCTGCGGCTTCCACGTAAGTAACGCCGACGGCAACGTGCTCGAGAAAATGTCCCAGACGCAACGCGTAGTCTTGTCCCAAGTATCTTCCTCGAATTTCACTCCGTTGCTTATCACTAGATTCTCGAGGCAGTTCGTGCCAGACCGCGCGAGCTGCTCGTTATCCTGCTGCACGCACCATAAGAGTTGCGCGTAAAGCTGCTCCAGAAGTAGCGGTCCCAGTGTTTCGAAGAACTGCGAGAAGACGTCCACAATTGCATACAGAGCATGATTGCAAGTCGTCGTCATCCATTCTGCTTTCTGTAAGAAGACAATTGATGGATGTTTAGTCTCTCTTCGTAGTATCGTTGACGGTGAATTTTAATCTCTAATTTTAATGTCGACAAAGACAGTTTTTAGCACAAACATATAAGTGACAACGTAACCAGCACCAATACTTACTTCAGTGTGCTGTTCCGGAAGCTTCATATTATCAAAGATCCTAAAAAGAACCTGAAACAGATCTTTCCACCAATGCGGTTTGAAGGATGCGCCGTGAGTCTTGACCACGTCAAAGAGTACGGTGAGAGCTCTGGTCCTGACGTCCAATTTACAGCGGCTAACCACGCACGATAACTCAAATAGAAGCGGAAACCAACCTCTTACCTGTAATTTGTACGCATCAATCAATTATCCGTATAATTTTTAGTTATTTTAATAAAATCATTCAACGAACGCGACAATATTTATATTTGCTTTCTTTTTACAACAACACTCCTTGGAGATAAGTATTTACTGCACATACATTGGTAATATACAAATGGCGTGCTTTCATACCCATGCTCTATCCTCCTCGGAGACCATCCCGTTATCGTCCATCATCCCTTCGGCAAACAAAGTAGGGTTCGTATCGATGTACGAGGCACATGAGCGTATCAGTCTTATAGCCTCCATACTGGTGTCTGGAAAAGACGCGTTGCAAGCAAACTCGCTGAGGCACTTGACGGCATCTTGGAACGAATCGACCATGATGCTGAAGTCTTGCACGTATAGTTCATCTATTCGATCGCAAACATTGACGCGTAAGTAAATTTCTGTTAAAATTTGCACCGATTTTGAAAAATCTTAAAAGCTTACTTATAATCTTTCCAGTCATGGAAAACGCCAATTCGACCACTGCTTCATTTTGATCGCCGGCCGCGTGGTGAAAGACGCTGAATATGTTCTTCCAGCCCGAGCGAATGTTCGGCGCCTGCGAGTGCACAATCTGGGCAACGCATCGTACGACCATATCTCTTATGACCGTCGACCGGTTCTTCTTCATGATGTACTCAAAGGGCCGCAGAAAGTCTTTTTGGAATCGAAAATTTGCAAATTCCCCCTTCTCGATGAATTTCGTCGCAAGCTGTCTCAAGGAATCTACCGCGAAAAAAGCAATGTCCTGTCGTGGACTGCAACCGACTCGGTCGAAATGTTCGCCGATCACCTGCCATATGCGCGACCACTGAAGACGGATTCGACCCATGTTGTAGTACGAAATCTCGACGATCTTCGTCAAAGAAAACATTCGCGGCTGCGTCTGGTGCGCGAGCTCCTCGTTCGACACTTGGCAAAGGGCTTTGACGAACTCGACGATAGCATCGCCGTCGAGCCTTGTCGATCCGGTAAAAATACGGTCAACAGCCACCACTACGCTCTGCGAACTCGTTTCTCCAATTGATTCTTTCACACTCGCTGCAACCAAAGATCAATGATTATTTATTTATAACGATAAGAATTTTGTTTTTCTTTTCCAAACTTGTACCTTAAACAGCGAGATACTTACGATCGAGTGAACTTAAATTCAGGCTGTTGGATTGATGAGAACTGTTGAGAGTAAGATTGGTAAAGTTCGCCAATGGTGAGGGAAAGTGAGGCCTCGAAGGTGGTCCAAGAAGCTGCGGTCTAACTCCAGTGCCAATAAGTTGGGCAAGTTCCAGCTGAGATATACATTTGACTACGTCCAGCCATGAACTTTCAAGATAATTCCCATCGGTATGTGCAACGGTGATCAACGTTTTAATGGTATCGATGTTCTTTGCTTTCATCTCCGTGATTGGCGAATTAGCTGTCAATAACGTGAACCTCGCTAGTGCTTGGACGTAAGCATCCCTCTCCAACTGTTACATTAAATACGTATAAGTGGCGGTACATAATTATAAAAAGATAAAACAAAATTGTGGCAAAATTTTATTATAATTAAGCTTAATTATAAAATTTAATTTTATTATAAGAAAGATTATAAGTAAGCTTTTAAGATTTTTCAAGAAAAACTTACGGTCATATGAAAGATGCAAGCAATACGAATCGCACAACGAATTCCATCGAGGCAAAGCGACGCGATCTCCGGATCGTCGCAGTCTTGAAGTCCGACGCTGAATGCGGCGAGGAAGGGTGTCCACGCCATTTTGAACATCGGACGTACGTGTTCCAAATGCTTCGCAGTTGTGAACGGCGCCTGAACGTGACTGACACACTCCATAAGATTCTTCGCCGCGGTTGACATCACTTCCATCTCCATATTCCACAATAAACGACGCTTCTTCTCGCTAGATATGACTGTCCCAGAAAGTCGAATTAACGAAAATAGTTAAAAAAAGTACGCTATATTAAAGTAAAAATATGGTTTCTTCGAAGCTTACCTTGCTTTCCAGGTCGATTAGGATTTGACTTCATTTTGATTTCATTGCCGGCTATTTCGTCATAGATCTTTGACAAATATTCTTCAGGAAGATCGTTATCACTAATTCTCCGATTTAATTTGATGTACTGCTCCTTGGTCATTTTATTCTTAACTTGAGGGGAATGAAGATCCGTCGTTAACATGATAATGGAGAATCCTAGAATGTATGCTGTATCTGCGCTTGTAAATAGTCCGTTACTGCAAAAGTAATTGTTTTTGTCATAAATTTCTATACTATTCTTATCCTAAGTTATGTTGTTGCTCTTCTTTTAAGCAGAACTATTTTATCGTTATATACGTAATATTGTTATGTAACGATACGGGATTTCAAAACTTTGTTAAAAATGATTATCTTACTTAGGGTTACATTCACAATATCGACTAGCAAATTTCTCCATAAGTCTGTCAATCTTTTGAGCTTCACCAGGCAATCTAAAACCTTCGAGGAAATGTCGGAGGGCTGTAACCAAGTCTCTATCTGCAAAATCCATTTGATCAATGTAATTGTACATGACTTGATTGTGATTGTGATCTCCGAGAAAATCTCCAATGGCTGTTTTATCGAGACGCTCATCTAAGTGCAACCATCGAGCCACTTCGTCCATCGATGAACCAAGAAGACCTTGTTCTTGCAAGTATTGCACGCCTTTACTTGGTTTTCTGTTAAAACTGAATAAGATATAATAACTTTATTATTTACGAAATCTCCCTAAAAAGATTAGGGTTCGTTAAATTTACATTTTAAAATACATTCTCCAACTTAATTTCAAACAAAAAATAGAAGGAAGCTGTACATATTCAAGCATATTCACTAATCTTAATATTAACTTTGATGGAAACATAAATAACAATGAGCTGTATTATTTGACCTTAAGTAATAAGAACCGATACGAGTTATACATACATATCTATACCAGTCTCCCAAACTTCTTTCTGTTGCTTTTGTACTTCATACTGTTCTGGTGAGTCTGGAACTTCTTTATTGCCTACAAGACTAGAGTTAACGGAGGAAAGGCTGCCAGCACTGCCGTATCGAGGCAAAGGTGGCTCGATTGGTGGATCTGGAGGCTCTGCTGGCAGCTGCTGCTCAGCGGGTATGCTAGGATTCACATACAAGTCTCGGCTCCACTCTACCATGCACTTCAAAATTGACACTAAACATTCCAAGCCTCTAATGCGCATAGACTTTTCTTGGTTAGGAGATGCGCCAAGCTCCAGGGCTTGACGACCTTGAGCTATTTTCGATAAATCGTTAACTAATCTGCGAAACGCATTTCAAATTAATAAACTATTTTTTTTAGTATATATAAGTATCAAAATGAAGTAACGAAACGTAATATTTTACCTTTCAAATAAGTTAGCTGCCGCAAGATCACAGTCGTAATTTACGTATATGTCGACAACACTCTGGGCATCGGCGCAGATGCGCGTCAAAGCATGAATTACCATCCATTTGTGTTCGAAGGAACTGCTTGACGTTTCAAGTATATTCATAAAAATTTCCTTGAAAAAGACTTCGATTTGCATTTTCAAGTGCACTTTGAATCGAGCTAACAGAACGAGAAAGAGGGCGAGTGACAACTCAAATACTTCTGGCACGGACGATACCCCATTTTTAGACAGCGCCACGCACAAATACTGCTTTATTGCAATTATAAACATTTCATTTGACCGAAGAATAGGACCGGCATTTTGCAGTATTCCGAGTAGAAGTTGTAGAGATAATATTTTTGATCGTAATTCATGAGATTTTGGATCTGGCGTTCCATCAGGTAAAGGCTTCATTGATAATTTGCAAAGAGCCCGAAATACAAGAAATGCATCTTTTTGTAGTACGTGAGTGAATTTTGCAGTGACCATGCTGTCGCTTTCAGCCTTTTCCGTTTCATCTGTGTTATCGGTACTATCGGTTTGAACTTGATCAACATCCTCAGCCACTGGGGTAGTCGGCGTCCTTGGCGTTGGGTCATCTGGAATCACAGAACTAACAACATCGTGTAAAATAGCTCGCACGAAACTATGCACTTCGGAGCTATCTGTCGATTGTTGTTCGTCGCTATTTACATTCTCACTTTCCGATTCTGTGACTACCGATGCAGCAGAAGTTTCATGCAATTCTAATTCTTGTTTTATATGCTCATCTTCCTAGAATACACAATAATTAAATCAGTTTTATTTATTTATTGAATACAAGATACAAGTTACAATTTAATGTTATACTTAGAATTCTTAAAAATAACTATTATAATTATATAAATAATGTCTAAACTTTTTATTTAAAACTGTATAAAACTATTTTATTGTGAAGAAATTAAAATACTTTTGTCATCTTAGAAGAAAAAACTACGTTAAAACAGTACATTGGAGATTGAAAACTTACCGATTGCGTTTCCATTCGTGCAAATATCACATTTATCATTTGCGTCAGTGTCGCTCGTGCCGTCGTTTGATTAACCAAATTTTTAGATGCGAGGTAGATGTTGTAAACGGTACGTATAGTAAGTAGTACAGTTCCTTCGTGAACTTCAACATGTTGACTTGTCATGACGGTCAATAATGCCTTGATAATTTGTAATTGTACACCTTCATCTGTCTGCGGCCCCATAAAGCAGCTGCATATTGTCTCAACGATTCGAACAATTAATAATCTGTTCGGATCGATGGAATCTGGAACATTACCCGTTAAATGTCCATAAGCAATCAACTTTTGCAGACAATCCAAAGAAGTGACGACTGTCTTTGGTGACTTGCTCTGACAAGCCAGCTCAAACGGAAGAAAGTATTTTTCGGCAGAAATGACATTTGTATCGCTTTTCGGCTGTGGAAGGACATTCGACGGCGCTTCCTCGCCCTGGGGGTTCGGAACATCCTTGATCTCATTTCGAAGAGTTTCTGAGGAAGAAGTTTTAAAGTATATTTCAATTTTATTTACCACGATGGCATAAGTTCACTGCCTTGACTTTCTACGTTGTGACATATATTTATTTATATACCAATGACTGATTATAGCTAAAGAAGCCGTTATTAATAATTATAAAGTTTTGTTATTCTTATTAGTCAAACTTTTTAACACTGGCTGAAGCTTATATTAAAAAATTTAAACATAACATAGGATATATAAATTTCATTTAGAAATTTTGATAAGACAAGAAATAATGTAACTTTTTATACGGTAAAATATGTTTTACTTTAAATTCGAATAACTAAGAATTTAACTAATCATTATATTAAGGCTAGCTTTTTAAAGTAGAACATTATGATTTAATGAAAGCTTAAATAAAATTTATCATCTGACATATTTCAAATCTATACGTCGTACTGCATCGTGTTTGTTACAAGACTTTGAATTATCGATCAATGAGTGTTATCGAGTCATAAGTTTTAACATGTAGATCCTGATATAGTAAATGGTAGCAGTTATGATATTCTCGAGTACGCTGGTAGTTTGACATAGATGAATATACGTATATATTCTCATAATACCATCTTTCAAAGTGAAATCGTAAGAGTTAAAGTATGACACGAATGAATTTTATCTTGTACATTTGAGATAGGAAAGGTTTTTCTTACCGAGTGCAGATTCGCAGGACTTCCTGAGTTGGGAGAGATGAGAACGTTTAACATCTCTATCGGCGAGAATTTTTTCTAGAGCTCGTAAGATAAACATTTCTCTGGTTTTTGAGTTATTTTGCATCGTCGCCACCGGCAACGACAGGACCACGTATTTCTTGCCTCAAAATGTGCGGATATCCCAGGACGCTTCGCACCGTCGCAGGTTCTCCTTGGTTAGCCTTGACGAGTAATCCGAGAGGTTAGATGCACGAAAGACAGCCGTGACAAACATCTTGTAAGTGCGTTTTACGTCGATGTCAACGTTTGCGACATTTTGTCGTTATGTCCAGCTGAATTTCAAAAAAAAACTATCGTATACAATAGGCGGGGTCGGCGGAAGTCGACGCTTGACGGCAAATTTGTCAGAGGGACGGAACAAGGTGCGATTTCAACGTCGTCGCGTTTCTTATAGAGAATGTTGACAGATTGACAGCCACATTGGATATCGAGAATCGAGAGATGTGTGTGAAAGAAATACATACGCAAATTTGCTCGAATGGTACCAATCGTACCAATGGTACGTGAAATTTGCAATGTGTGTGAGCGCATATATATGTACAGCGGATACAGCGCATACAGCGCATACCGCGCATACAGCGTAATCAAAACGTGTCGGCTGCGTCATCATCAACACATAGGCGGCAATTTTGAATTCAAACTTCAAAACAATATGTATACATATACATATAATATAATAGCCATACAAAATGATAAAGTTTCAAGACGTTTACTAAATTTTTGTGAGATTACATCAAATTCACTTGATTTATTTAATTGCTCCCATATCTCCTGGATCTTCCTGTATACTATCCGCGCAATTATTCTTGAGAGAGGCACGTGTAATGTTTTGTTTATCGTATTATACTTCAGTGAGAATATCTGAAAAAAAAAAAAAATTTCCATTCCAAAATTCTGTAAAAATATATAATATATATAAATATATAAAAATTTTCTTTCAGGGACCTTTAAAATTCACTTCTTTACCGACATTTTCGAAAAACAATAAATATTGTCGTGTAATTACCTCATGCATTTCGAAAACCTTATTCTATTTCTTTTCGTGTATGTTAATTTGAATTTTTGAGATAAAAACAATCATTTTCGTATAATATTTGTTTAGACAATTCAATAGTAAGGCAATTGTCATTTGTCATCTATACAATTATATACGCATATAACTTGTGAACAAATCTGCAAAATAAAATATTATACGAAAAATCTTGCAATTATAAGATTTTATCACAATTAAATTGGCCAGTTGGTCGCGAGAATCAAACAATTTTGATTATAATAGTTTCCCCGATACTCTCGCTTATATATATATATATATATATATATATAAAATAGTACTCACAACATATATATAACGAAACATCATTTCAGCATTTTTAAAATAAAATACAAAATCAATAATATAAAGATTAGATAAGTATACTGATGCTTGTAGTATTTCTTATACTTTTTTCACAATCCTTATCACCATCCACAAATACTTTTTCTCCTTTATTATTTGTTTGGTTCTCCGCTAGAAGTGTATATATATATAGTATTTACTTCTATGTATATAGATATCATGCTACATTTTCACGATTTTTACGCTTCTTATTCCATCAGTATGTATTAAATATCCGTTTTTTGATCGTTCAAGAAATTTGAATACACGAAGTAAAAATGACATGATAAATATGGTGTATCATATTCTCGTTTGCTTATACTATATACATATATATGGGGCATTCTTTGTCAAAACGGCCACCCCCCTGAGTATTTCAATTTTTGAGATAAAATGATTTACAAAAGGGCTTAAAAGTTTGCTTGAAATGTCTATTTTTTAAAGCTGTATGGTGTTTTTCGAAAAACCAAAATGGTGGACCTATTAAGTGGCCAAAAGTGAGAAAAGTAATGAAAAAATTAC
>JAPYZR010001534.1:0-25390 GCA_030522945.1 Trichopria nigra
CCAAGAATTGTCTAATTTTCTTATCCATTTTATGTACAATCAACAACAATGTTGGACAATAAATGCCTAAAAAATGTCTGAATTTCTACCAGGGATGTATATGTATATATACATTCAGCGAGTGCAGTCGAAGTTCGCTTCACGGCGGTCGATAAATTCTATCGCTTGTAATGTTAACGTTAGTATATATATAAGGAAAGTTATGACTTGCGATAATTCACGAGTTCCTTCATTTATATTAGCTTTCCTTTTCTCCTACGATTTTTGTCACTCATTTTTGTTCCTTGATTTTACTTCCTTGTACATAACTTCAGCACTTCAAAAATAAATCATCATCGGTTGTATAGAAATAAAATTTCCTTTTCATCATGACAATTTTTATATTTTTATATTTATTATTTTTTTTTATTTCTTTTTTTAATTAATTAAAAGAAAATTTTTTTGAAATGCATATCGTAAAAGAATTTCTTCTATCTTTTAGTTTTAATCGCAAGCAAAAAATAAAAAAGATGACATTTCCCAGATAATTTTTTTTACAAATCGTACTTCATTTTTTATTTTTTTAATTCTCTCTTCATATATTTGTGAACCGAAATTTCAAAATAATTGGAGAATGGGGAAGATTAACAATATTCAGTAGTTTTCTGATTCTAAAATATTGAGATTAAAATGAATTGGCAGAATCAGAATCAAATGAGATACCCTAAAACACTACACCCACAACAGATGAGTAATATATATTGCATCAGGTGATTCTTCGCATAATATTTTAAGCAAAAAACGTCTTGCAATAAAATTTATTCCGATTGAAGAAATTAATTCAATAATCCGCCATAATTATAATTATAGTAAATTATTAAATGAATTTATTCATGATGGCAAGCAAGGATTGTTGCTTTCTCACTCTCTCTCTCTCTCTCTCTCTTTCTAAATTTACCGACCATGGTCATCATGCCTAATTGTGATAAATGATATACGATTCTATACGATTCTATACGATTTTATATGATTGTATGCCATTTTATGATTTTATTTCGTTCGGAAATAAAATCATTTCGTTTTATGACGAAATGGACGAATGCGATGATAATTTCAAAGATCCGAGAATCACGATAGTACGATCAAACAATCTGCAGGGTTCGACTAAATTATGGACGCTTATATAAAGGAAACTGAAAATAGGCATTTGTCGAGTTAAGCAATCATGCAACTATGTAGTGTATAAAACTTCCAACTTTATGCAATAAATAATGTACCAGTTGCTTATTTGGTTGTTCGCCGTCGTTCGATTTCACGTCGCGCACGTATATACGAGTGCCCGCGCAAACAAGAGACCGGTTACTAATTGCTATACTTGATGAGAAGATTGACACGTTATTATCAGATAAATATATTCGATGAAAATTAACAATATTCAGAGAAAATTCAACGAAAAGGAGACGGATGTAGCTGAAAAGTAACGCGAGAGACCTTAGATAGAAACAACATAAACAAACAATGAAACAAACAATACAAACAAAAATATGCAAAGAACCAAGTAACCGAGGAATAAGAACAGCTTTAGGGTTCATTTGAAGCCGTATATATGTGCACAATAATTAAACAATCCAAGCATGGATACAAAATTAATGATAATTAATAAACCAATAGAATTGACCGGGAGACACGAGATGCGAGAAATACAAACAGCTAAAAATAAGTAAAAGTAGTAGACGAAGATACAAAATGAAATAGCCAAAAATGAAGATACAAGAATACAGACAAAAATAAACATAAATCGAAGATTACTTAGCCAAAATATATACAAAAATCGAACTAGAAAGACAAAATTATGTGAAGAATTACGAAAGGAGACAAAATAGTTGAAGATATATGAAGACGAAAATAGACACGAGGATATGAAGATAAGACAAAAAAATCAAAAGTAGTAGAACAAAATAATTGAATTTGCAATAATATTTGAAGATATACGAGAATAGATTAAATAGTTTAAGATGTGTGAAGATGTATGAAAATAGACATAAGTAGGCGAAGATGAGACAAAAAATTCAAAAATAGATAATAATATGTGAAGATATGCGAGTAGATACATGAGAAGAAGCAAAAATAAAGATGTGTGAAGGTATACGAAAACAGACAAAATTAGGTGAAGATATGCAAATCTGTATTAAAATAGGCACAAACGAGACAAAATAGTTGATGATATATGAAGATATACGAAAATAGACACGAGGAGATGAAGATAAGTCAAAAAATGAAAAGTAGATAAAAATAATTAAAGATATTTACGAAAACGAGACAAAATAAATGAAGATACGTGAAGATGCATGAAAATAGACAAGTAGATGAAGATAAGACAAAAAATTCAAATAGATGTGTGAAGATATACGAAAACAGACGACAGTAGGTGAAAATATGCGAATGTATATGGAAATAGACGCAGATGAGACCACAAAATTCAAAAATAGATAGTAATATATGAAGATATAGGAGATGTATGAGCAGATGCATAAATGGATGAAGATATGTGATACGTGAGAAACATGAAAGAAGGAAGATGTACGAATATAGACAAAAGTAGGTGATGATGTGCGAACGTATACGAAAATAGACAAATAAGTAGAGGAGGATAAGACAAAACAGACAACAATAGATAGAAACATAAAGATGTGCAAAGAAATATAGGAATGAGATAAGAATATATGAAGATATACGACAAGATATTCATAACTGGACGAAGATATATGAAGACACACGTAAAAAATAATAAGAAAGTAGACAACAAGTAAAGGTACATGAAGATACGCGACGATGTGTGAAGATATGCGAAGGTATTTCAAAATAGACAATAAGATAAGACAAAAGTTGATAAAGATACACGAAGATTAACGAAAATAAAACACAATCTGTACAAAAATAACTAAAATTTGATGAAAGTTGACGGTAATAAAAAAAATAAGTTTCACCAAAAATGAAGTGTAAGCAAGCTGAAAAACATTCTATTGATAAACATAAAATTTTCCCAAAAATTACAATTTTTTAACTTTCAAACATATTACCAAAAATAGAATCGCAAATACCAACATGTTTACACTAATATTTTTAAAATAATAAATAACATTGTACCAGAACATAATACCATGCCCAATAAGCTGGTATACACGAAAACTCGAAAATTCCAAAGTCACCGTTAGTCTAGTGTACTCTCCATTCCTTCATTAAGTTTTAATTTCTAAATTCATTATATAAATCAGTAAATAATTGAAAGCAAAGTACAGTCTTTACTTGAAATTTGCAATTAATTTTGGTTATTAGCTATTATACGCTGCTTCCGTCCGGCACGTCAATTTGCCCGCGGTATACTAAGAAACGAAGGAAATTACGAGCTGCGAAACTCGATTGTTATCCCGTCAGCCAAGTGTACCACAAAAAAAAAATGAGCCCACCATCATTGTCCATATTTACCACGTTTGGTATTTTCACGTTTGCGCGTTGCCGTAATTAATGCCGGGTATACATATACACTAACAACCGCTAATACCATTGTCTTGCAGTTAATGGTCTCATAAAAAGCAATAGAAACACGCGGCCAAAGTAGGCGTATTGTATTTTATTGTCATATCTTCAATTGTTTCTTTATACGAATTTACATCATTACATTTTATTCAATTGTATTCGACGACATTGTTTCATCTTTCATTTAGATGTAGATTATTCTAAAATCTCATATTATTTATATTATAATCTTTTACGGAATCTTTTTCGAAACATATTTTACGGAAGGATTTTAGGTTATGTTTAATCCCTGTAATGTTTTGGCCGTTTGTTTAATTTTCACATCAAAAAAATTTCACTTTTACACTCGACATTACTTATCCCAGTAATCGAAAATGCATTGAAAGGTCAAAAAACGAATTAAAATGGATTCAATTGGATTAAAATGGATAGAAAATGAATCAACTTAAATCCACTTGAATGCATTTTAATTCGTTTTTTGACATTTCAATGCATTTCCGATTACTGGGAGAATGTATACATATATATAATATGTATCGTAGCTTCGGCTGAAGTGTCCTGAATCCCATGAATGTTTTATCTTTTATCGAATCTTTCACTTTCAGGAATTTAGTGCTCTTAGAATACTGGAAAAATGAGCTGCAGGTGTTTATACGTATTACACTATTGTGCACACTTAGTATATCCCTGTAATCGAAA
Source organism: Trichopria nigra (assembly GCA_030522945.1). Taxonomy (NCBI): domain Eukaryota; kingdom Metazoa; phylum Arthropoda; class Insecta; order Hymenoptera; family Diapriidae; genus Trichopria; species Trichopria nigra. The sequence goes on from JAPYZR010001534.1 coordinate 4,216, forward strand.
ATGCATTGAAAAGTAAAAAAAAACGAATTGAAACGTATTCAAGTGGACCAAAATGGATAAAAAAATAAATCAACTTAAATCCACCTGAATCCATTTTAATTCGTTTTTTGACTTTTCAATGTATTTTCGATTACTGTGCGACATATATACCACCACAATATTACACAGAATTGAAACGTATTCAAACCGAAAGTGGACAGATTCAATACTTTTCCGTTTGTTGGGATGGATTGAAACGCATCAATAGACAAGTAATCGAAAATGTATTGAAAGGTCAAAAAACGAATTAAAATGGATTCAAGTGCATTAAAATGGATAGAAAATGAATCAATTTCAATCCACTTGAATCCATTTTAATTCGTTTTTTAATTCGTTTTTTGACATTTCAATGCATTTTCGATTACTGATAGGACACGTTTTCGATAACAAATTTTCATATTCGAAAATATGGATTAAAACGCATTAACCGGCTATATTTTATCGAGAATATTATTTTTGGATTCAAATTGATTTAAATTGTCTTATTCAAAAATCCGTATAGAAACGCATCAATAGTTCACTCATTTAAGAATATTATTTTTTGGATTCGCGTGGATTCAAATGTACGGTTGCCAATTCGTCATAACGAATAGGAATGCATACAGAGTCTGCGTGAAACGGACGTGTATTCGCTTGGATTAAAAAGTCCAATTTTCCATTCGTATGGACAAATAGAAATGTATTGCCGATAAAAATGGATTCATTTCTCCCAAAGTGCAAATTCAAAGACTCTTGGAATGAATGCATTTCAATACATTTTTATCCATTTGCGATTGCTGGATTGTTATTCGCCCGCCAGTAATCGGAATAAATGCATTGAAAGGTCAAAAAACGAATTAAAATGCATTCAAGTGGATTTAAGTTGATTCATTTTCTATCCATTGAATCCATTTTAATTCGTTTTTTGACCTTTCAATGCATTTTCGATTACTGGGGCATTACATTAATGTTACACCGGTTACACGGTCGTATAATACGGCTGTTACTTTTGCGTTTACTGGGACAAGACGATATCGTATCCAGAGATTAAAAGTTAGGTTCTTCCGACAAACCCATGTAGATTACAGATGGCGCTGAAAGCGCCACCCTGTCGCGACCCTTTAACGTATGGGTCTGCAGACATACCCAGAAGCCCTTGATCCTTAAACTTGTATAACGTATAATGTAGTTCTAAATAATACCGACTATAGGATATATAGGAAAATGTGACAATCGTATATATATATAAAATACAGTAACCCTGTTACAAATTGTTGTCCGATAACAGCCTGAACGAGATATGAACACGGCAACGAGGGTCGTCGGGCGTCTGGTGGCGGTGCGTCGAGCATCATCAGCAGCAACAGCAACAGCAACCAACTTCGGCAGCGAGGCAGCGATAAGCCCGACGACAGCTGCCGGAGCGAAAGAGTTCGCCGATTCCCAGCTGCAGTCGGCAGCACCTGTCAAACCGTACAGCGAGGTACCAGGGCCGACGCCGGTCCCCCTTTTGGGCAACACGTGGCGCCTGCTGATCGGCCAGTACACGATCTCCGACACCGGCAGGCTTTCGCGCCTCTTTTACGAGCACTACGGCAAAATCGTCAAGTTGTCCGGCCTCGTGGGTCGACCCGATCTCCTCTTCGTGTACGACGCCGACGAGATCGAGAAGGTCTACCGGTCAGAAGGGCCCACGCCTTTTAGGCCGTCGATGCCCTGCCTCGTCCGGTACAAGGGCCAAGTTAGGAAGGAGTTCTTCGGCGAACTGCCCGGCGTCGTCGGCGTGTAAGTACCAACAAAGTCCATATTTCTATTATTATTTTTTATCCTGATGACTACTCGCGCGCGACGAGGCACGCGTGATGGTATATATTCCCGCGGCCGGTCACTAAGGTACAACGACGCGCAAAGGAAGCGCGCCTTTCAAGGTTACGCGGCATTCATTCCTGTGCTCGAGTTGCTGCGGGTTCGGTAGTCGACGACTGGTGAGAACTATACACACATATATATATATATATATACGATTTTCAATGGATTGCCGAGATACCTTTTCGGTCGAAAGGCGCCATGGAATTGCCACCTGGTCAGTAGGAAGTACACGAGTGCCACTATTAGAGTTTGCTGACCCTATACGGGACTTTAGCGTGACACGTCTTCTTATAAATGGTATTGGGGATTTGACTGGGCAGTCCCTACAGTCTGAGGGTGTCAAAGGTGTGTAAGTAGTTCAGCACTCGTTATTGACGGATTCCAAACACTGACCATCTGCCAACAACCATCGTACAAGAGTCTTTCCAAGTATTAGACGTTTCCTAAAACTTATGGATCGTGAGGCTGGACTACCTGATAAACAGTGATTACTTCCTGAAGTGTTGGCAAAGTGTTCCGCAAGTGTTTTTGTAAGCTTTAATTAACTTTCCCAAATGCTTTTGATATAGGCTTGAATGACGTTGAAATGAAGGGAATGTGACTCAAGTGTGAATGGAATTCATTTGCGTGGAATCTTCAATCACGATATGCAAATATGATTCACTTGATTCACTCCCAAAATAAAGAGATAAAGATTCATCAACAATGAGATTGTTTACGATTGTAATAACATTGCAATTGATTCACTTAAATTTGCCATTATATGCATTTCGCGGATCTTTGAATCTGTCAAATCGAGGCCCGTTTCGTTAACGAGAGAGCAAAAGCGGGTCGCAATGACGCCTAGCGGCGACAGCGCGCACTGTCCTTTTGGATGTCCATATGTGAGCCTAATCTTCCGATATATCTATACATTTCAAGCATACGATTTAATGTACGTATGTTTTTACGTTGTGAATTACGTTTGAAGATCTTCTTCTAACCGAACCTTATCTGTTGCCAAATTGACGAAAGATCGTTCCTGATCTTGATTCGCCATCATCCTTTGTTCTCAAATGTCTGAGTTCGACATTCACTCCCCAATTTAAGTCGTGCGTTTTTTAATCGAGAGACACAATGACTTGTATACTCAAAGATATTTATTATAGGCCCGATTAAAAATTGATAATGGCGTCTTCAAAGCGGCGACATCTTTTTTTTTGTATCTAGGGCGAAAAAGTAAATATTGCGAGAAATGTTCGAGGGATAAATATTAGGATACTTTTTTCGCCCGTGTTATCTTGTGTCACACCTCTACTTCAAACGGCACCTTGTTTATAGCAGTTCGAGGATAATTCACAAAGTATCATCATTTCTAGCACAAAAAAAAAGATTACTTTCCGCCCACCTCACAAGCATAAAAAGTAGGCATTTTCCTTGCAGGTACGGCAAAACCGATTATTTTTGGTATGCTGAGAAATGTATAGTCTGTACATACGCGTGTTTCGCGAGATTAAAATCGATTATTTTCCGCTCGCATCGCTTGTATGAAAAATCTACAATTATTCAAATATTATTTTCAACGTCACTTTTCAAGAATTATTAAAGACTTTTGTTCGTAGTTTTTAAATTGTTTTTTCTCTTGATAAAATTTCATAACAACAATTGTAAGAAAATGTTTTTTTTTTTATAGTTTTCCGTGACATTTATGATAGTGTTTTTTTTTTTTTTTAACGACTTTCCGAAATGACTTTAGATAGTCTTAAGATTCGAAATAGAGTTCAACTGAAAATGGATCTGTTGCCAGTTGTTCTCAAAATCGTATTAAGACGATGCATTCTTTTAAAACTTGAAAAATTATTATAAATTTGAACCTTTTAAGATTGTACTGTGATTAAGACATAAAAATTGTCTTTTAGTGAAGAATTCTTCTCCTTTTTTTAAACTGAAATATCTCTGTTAAATATATTTATTTATTTATTTATTTATTTATTTATTTATTTATTTATTTATTTATTTATTTTACTTTTTTTATTCCTTTTTTTTTATAAATCTTTTATTTCTTGAAGAAAACCCCTATATAAATTCTGTACTCGATTTAATTTTTTTTTCTAAAAATATCGATGCAGCATACATAAATTTATTCATTGAAGGAGCAAAAAAAAGCAACTAAAGCGTAAGAACTTAATTAATTCGTCCGCTCCAAAATCGATTCGAATGAGAGTGCTACTAATTTATCGTTTATGTGTACGTATACATATACATATATATATATATATACAGGATACCGAAGAATGAGACACTTCTCCATTCCGAGAACGCTATATCCGCGTTGATTACTGCAATCGCGATATATTTACGTCAGCATTGGAGTCGAATTTTAAAAGGCAAACCTTGAAATTTTATACCAGTCGTAATAAAAGATGCGACGGGATTCACTCTGTGCATGCCTCGTTAAAATAATAAGTTCCTTATATGGTTTAACAGTACATTTTTACTGCATCCAGCTGGTATTCACTCGATTTACCGGTCGAGGGAATGTCTCTTTTTCCGCCTTGATATGTGTCCTTAAAGAAAGAATTTAAGTCTTAACGTTTGAAAGAAAATGAAAAAAAAAATTACAGTCACAATTTTTCATGTAAAATTTTTGTGTTTAATATTTCATTTTCTAAAATGTTTAAAAGATGACGTAAAAATAATGTAAAAATAATGCGAAAATATGCGTCTACTTTTTTTTCGACAATTTTTTTTCACCTCTTACTTCCTCCAGGAGTGCTCAAGATAATTGTACTATTTAAATAAATGTTGCTAATATTTTGAAATCTTTTTGGATATTTTAAAATGACCGCCAACAACGCATTAAAAACACCAATGCTTTAAGAAATATAAGATCCACGTGTTGATTTCACACCGACCTTTAAAAATTGGTATCTATAAATGTTTGTAATTACAAATCTAAGGACAAAATTAGGAAATTCAAAATGGCGGATCTAAGATGGCCGGTCAAAATTTGTTATATCGCGGAATTTTTACGAAATTGATTATCAGGGGATTTTAAACCAGCAACTCGATTACAAATCTGATGACGAAACGACGAAATACAAAATGGCGGATTAATTAAAACATATCAATTTTTGTTTGAACCATTAAAATTTTATAAAAGTTTTAGTCTGTAAATTCAGACACGCTCTGGTAACCAATTTCGTAAAAATTCGATGATTTGACACGTTTCGACCAGCCATATTAGATCCGCCATTTTGAATTTCTTCATTTTGTCGTCAGATTTGTATTTTTAATGCATTGGCAGCCATTTTCCAATTTCCGAAAAACTATTTTGACCATTTATTGCATAGTTTTTTGGTATGAAAACTTCTTGTTTCGCGTTATTTTTACTTTTTTTCAAAGTCTTATTAAGAATAATATTGAAAATATGACCAAATCATAGTTTTTTTAGGTGTTACCAGGTGAAAACGTTACCGGGATTTCGAATATACCATCACGTATTGTCAGCCTCAGTCTTTTTCCGAAAAGAAACTTTTTCGTTGTTTTTTCCTTAGCATAAAATTATGTGGTAGATTGAAAGTGATTAATCTGAAAATAGTCATAAACTACGATATACACATAGTAATAAGTAATTTAACATGAAAATATTTTTACATACGTAACATTAATTGAGATATATTTAACGAGCATTTGCATATAAACATCATTTAAAGCAGTAAATCCGACATCAATTTAACCATCACAGCACGACCAAATGCAAATCACTAGTCGAATGTCGCATTTTATTATCGCTTTAATAACATTTATTTCACTTTCATATTTTACTGGGTTTTAGGAAAAGTCAATATTCATTTACTTTCAAGCTTTATACATACCCATCTTTATCACGCACAACATATTTTCATTCATGACATCATTTCATACACCTGACTTCACTCCATTTCTTCACGCAAACATGGCCAATTTACCAATTAACATTATAAAGGGTGTTTCGGAATTTCTGAAGATCTTTTATTAAATAGTTTCAATCGAAATATAAAATTTTAATTGCGAACATTTTAAACATAATGCGAGTCGTCTCCGTCTGTATATCGATCGTAAATTCCAGGACACCCTGTATATTTCGATGTAACGTCGTTACTTCGATTAATGAACCAAATTGAAATTTATTTATCGAAACGATCGTAATTTTTGTAATGTTTTGAATAATTCGATACTCGGCCTGAAATTTATCCAACATTATTTAACCGGTTTAATAAAAAAAATTTACTTCGAGTTCCTCACGAAGTTTTTCGAAATTTATTTTAATGAAATACGAAATTGATAATCGTCCATCGTAAATAAATGAATGAGTTGTACAATTTATTTAAAAAAAAAAAAAAAACTTTTTAGAAATTACGAAACCTATCAGGTATTATTTTTGCCTTTTGTACAGAAATAACGTGTACATAACATCTATTACACAAGTGGCATAAAAATATGTGTAAACAATTCTCTTTGTTCTTAATCTCTCTTAACAAATAAGCCTTTCGATTTCTTCTACTCAATACTCAAACACGTTGGTTTAACAATTGAGCAAAATGTGTCGATATGGATCGTCAAAATTACATATCAACTTAGAGTCCTTCGATTTTTCACGACAAATCTAGACTTATTATGGCAAAAATACTGAAAAGTATACACGTTTTCGCGTTCGTAAAGTGGGGGCGGAAAGTTGTCGTTTGCCACCCTCTCGACGGCTGGAGGTTAAAAACAGAACAGCGTATGTACTTTACCGCCCGATAAAAAATACTGTCGATAACAAGAGGATAAAGTATACGGTAAAAATCGAAAACTTTGACGATCCAATCACACTCTACCAATCTTCTCTTCTAGTTATACCCGTCTCTAAAATCTGCTCTTGTACACGTGACGCTTAAAAATAAAAGTTGTGCACTTTCCCAAAACTCAGTCCCTCACTGATGTATACCTTCTACTTTTTGTTTTCGGGCAGTTGCTTCGGACCGATGACGGCCGAATGAACGGCGGCGCGTGTTCGGATTGATGCGTTTTTTGAAAGAACGAGAAACGCGATAAAGCCTTACGTCAGCGGTTCAAAAGAATTAGCAAGTCCGCCTCCAGAATGCAGGAGGAAGAGCTGGAGATATCGCTGAAGGTGGTGATAGTGGGGAACGGAGCTGTCGGGAAATCGTCGATGATCCGGAGGTTCTGCAAGGGCACTTACACCAGGGATTACAAAAAGACGATCGGCGTGGATTTCCTGGAGAGGCAAATCGAGGTCGACGACGAGGACATCCGGCTGATGCTGTGGGACACCGCTGGACAAGAAGAGTTTGACGCGATTACCGCCGCCTATTATCGAGGGGCTCACGCCTGCGTCCTGGCATTTTCGGCCACCGATCGCGAGTCCTTCGAAGCCATTCCCTCCTGGAAGCTCAAGGTCGAGAACGAGTGCGGCAGCATCCCCACTGTACTGGTGCAGAACAAAATGGACCTGGTGGACCAATGCGTCATAGACCCGGAAGAAGCGGAAAGGATGGGTCGGACTCTGGGCTGCAAATTGCTCAGGACGTCAGTCAAGGAAGACATCGGCGTGATGTCTGTGTTTAGACATCTGGCCACGAGGTGCTTGTTCGAGATGAGAAGGTCCGAGGACGAGGACGAACAAATAAAGACGAACATGGACACCATTACGAAACCCCCGTCCGTCATAACTGCGTTCACCTCGAAGCGACCGATCGGTGGATGCAACAAAGGCACCATCATCCTTAGGGACACTCTTAAAGGGAGGAATCATAAAAAGAAAAACTTCATCGTCAACGCTTGCCAATTACTTTAGTGAAATCGAATAGGTAATTATTAAGACTGTTCCTAACTGTTGCTAGAGTGTCGATGGTGCGGTGACTCTGTGCGTTGGCCTTTAATGACTTTACGACTGGAAGTTATATGGACGATCAATATGCAAGATCGTTCGAGGTACGTTTCAACTGCCTTCTCGAATGTTGGAGAATCATATCGAAACAGTTACAATGAACAATGACGAAGTCACGGCCTCAATCCCATCGACGAGATCGACTATAACGAATGTTAAAAAATTAATCATCATAGCCAAGGTTCGATGATGAAGTAATTCCGATATTGGCCATCGGTGACTTCAAGACTGGAAATCATCCGCCTAATTGTTCTTTTATTGCATTTTATTGAATGCCTGAACTTCGACAAAAGTGGCCATTTACGTGGGTGCATACCGAATTCTTTCACTAATAGGCAACGTGTTCCTTAGACCTTCAAAACGCGATTAAGTGAACAATGAAAGTGTCGTGGAATGTGCCGAAGTAATTTTAACGGGGTGAATTAAGTGACGACAAGTGCCAAAAGTGAAGGTGAAATTCAGTGGCAATAAAAAAAAAAAAAACTTCGTCGAATAAATATCATCGTAGACGCGAAAGGACGGAAGATTGGTCAAAGTTGCATAAACTTGTACGGAAAACGTGCGTTGTAGTAATGATTAATATTACCATTTATGTATTTTTACCGAGTTTATATTTGAACCGAGAATCATTCATATTGACGAGCGTAGTAATGGAAAGACGTAAATGTGTAATTGATGTACTGAGATATGAAATATACGATATTCGAGTTTTACGCTTTCGTTACACCACTAATTATTCTAACCACTATATATAGTATTCGAAATAATTTATGGGACTTGTAATCGTTTTGTCATAGTAAGAAATAGGCATTTGTATAAGAGACTATAGCCTATGCGACGTTGTTCGTTGTACCTTGCCCAGGACATTCATTCCAACGAATAAATAATATCTCGTTATAATATATATTTATCCAAGTTCAATGCATCATTTAATGTGTCTTGAGTGATGTGTCATTCTATACTACGTTAGATTTGATCGTTGTTTCCGAAGTTCTTACGATGAACTATACTATTTAATTTAATCGTGAAATATATAAATATTACAAAAACAGAAACATTATTTCAATTCATTAATCGAATTAACAAAATTAACAAAACTTCAATGCACTATATTGGTTATCAGGGGGTTTTAAACTCGCTTATTACAAATCTGATGACAAAATGACGAAATACAAAATGGCGGATCCATTATGGCATTTTTGTTTGAACCATTAAATTTTTATAAAAGTTTTAGTCTGTAAAATCTGTAATTTCAATTTTATTCTTGGGAATTCTCACACAATTCTAAACCGATTTCGCTGAAAATTTGATGTACATTCGTAAAAAAACCATAGAAACGCCCTAAAATCGATTTGGAATTGAAAATATATTAACTTTCTGTTTAATTTGAATATTTTGGGTTAGGGATTGACGTTATCGATCGAACCGCTTTAGCTTCGAATCTGAATTGTTATGAATCCTTCTGATAATCCAATTTTTAAACTTTCGATCCTTTTTGAGTTTACTGGGGATGCGTTCTCTTTCACTGGTTCAAATATTCAAAAATATTACAATATAAAATGAAGAAATCTTGCGGACGCACGAAAGTTTAACCTGTACATGTTTTTCTGCACAGTGTGCAAACTTGCTACTTTATTAGTGTAAACTTGCCGGACTTTGACGACCACGAACGTCACTTTCGCACGCACGGTTCAAGTCTTGTGCAAATTTGCTTATTGACACTGCGGGCCAGAGTGCTTTACAAGCACGATAAATTAACACATCTCGACTCGGCGAGCAAGACGCTGCACGACGAAAAATCTACTAACATTGTTGACAGGTGACCAGCGAGTGGACATCATTCATGCTTGCCTTCATGCATACGCTAATTATTTACAGTCTGTTTTGCACTTTTTTTCGAATTCTAAGCGCCTGCACGTATATATCTGCATATAAATTCGTTCGTCGTGATTGTAATTACATTTTGAATGAAAAAATTCTGTTGGATAAATCGAGCTGTAACTCGTAGATTACTGAAAAAAAAAAATGTTCTACTTCTCATTACAAAAAAAAAAAAAACATTTTCATCTTCGATATTTAAAGAAAAAATAGGAATCATCGAGTTCTTAAAAAGTTCATTGCTTCATTTTTAGGCTTTTGAATCATGCTCATTATTTTCGCAGCACTAATTTCATTCGCATCAATGAAAATGTAACAAATTTAAACCAATAGCAAGAATTGAAATTTTTCAATTTTTGGTGGTCAATTATTTTTAATTAACCAATTTGAATTTCTTTCATTCATCGTTCGTATAATCATTTATTGCGCTCAATAAAAATCAATTAAAAATTACAATTATCATTAACATTCTTATATAGCATTGACCCAGTTTATATACCGGGTGTCTTGAAGAATTACTTCATCCTCAATTCTTCCCTGCATTTCAAAAACCGTCCTGCATTTCAAAAACCGTCCTCCATTTCCACATGAATATAAAAAGAAGTAAAATCTTGAACGAAATCTAAAGGTTTTCATTGGACAATATAATTTTAAAATCTTTGAAACACCCCGTATATAATCTAACGGAAAATCATTCGGTATACGGGGTGGCACAAAAGTATGGAAAGCCCTGATTTTTTTTTTTTTTTTGCTAAATGTCAAATACTAATCCTAATATAAAGTTAAGATTTTTCTCTGGCTATTCAATGTCGACTTTGATTTGACCTTGACAATGACCTCGAAGGTCATATCAAGGTTCAATTCCATTTCTTAAATGGACCCCCACTTTTTGTTGCGGATTTGGATACAGCAGACCATTTCACGTTCAAGTATAACCTTGACCGTGTCCTTGACCACGACATTCAATGTCATTGCAAGTTAAAAGTTGTTTTGTTTTAAATGCCAACCCCCAGAAACGAATGTAACTGTTGTTCAATTATCGTCAAAGAGAGCTACTTTTTTTTATTTATTTCAATTTTTTTGCAAATTACAATCTACGTTAAATTTAGTATACGGAGTTTTTTGGGCCGCTGATTACGAATCTGACATCAATTTTTGAAAATTCATAATCCAAGATGACGGATCCATGATGGATAAGAATAGTCCAACATCTGACCGAGATCACTAGGTAACCTACAGTGGCTAGAATTTTTTTAAATTCTTGAAAAAAATTTTTTACAATGACCTTTAAAAAGTGGCTCGAGGTCAAGAGCATGATTATGGATAAGGTCACAGTTGAACGTGAAATTCCCTGCTCTTTCCAAAACCCGTAACTAAAAGCGGAGGTTCTAGATTTAGTAAAATGAATTTAATTTCAATCGTGACCTCGAAGGCCATGTTCAAGGTCAAATCAAGGTCGCCATTAAATATCCAGGGAAAAAACCGTAAAACTTTCGTATTTAACGTATTTTTAAAAATAATTAATTCTATATACTTTTCTGCCCAACCTGTACATAAATGAAAATGTCATGGAAAATTTTACAATTTGATTTTCGAAAAATGCCCAATGTCCATCGAAGCGCATTTCGAAAACTGCACTTGACGCATGAGCGAACGCAGCGGTGAATGAATAGGTAATTGGACGAGGAAAAAAAAAGAATCGTAAAATAAACGACGATTTTCTCAATGACACGTGTTTGAAGAAGTGTATCATCGTTTAAGGCGACGTGTTTTTTCTTTTTGTTTTTGGATTCCAGTCACGGCGAGCCTTGGAGGGAATTTCGTACCCGAGTCCAGAAACCGGTTTTGCAGCCTCAGACCGTTAAAAAGTACATTACGCCCATCGAGGTAGTCACCAAAGATTTTATAAAAAGGTAAATATACGAGGGCACGTGTTTTTTGCGCATAAATTAACAACGGTCGGACCTACTGTTGTTTTTGGCGCGATAAGAATACGCGCCTTCTTTTACGGCTGGTCAATAAGTGTCAATTATATAGACGTGAGAAAAGCATATAGAATAAAATCAATAAAGCATAGAATAAAAAGAAGGATATATATATATATATGTTGTCATAAAAAGAATCGTGACATTTTTAATGATCAATTTCGTCTTAGAATCGAGGATATAAAAAATGAAGACGACGAAGTGCCAGCTGACTTTGACAACGAGATCCATAAGTGGGCCTTGGAATGTAAGTATACTACTGATGCACCGATCTTCTTAAAATTATAGAAAGTTTATGGCTTTTCGCCTTGGAAAACTAATTTTAATGAGAATGTTCCGACAAGACTTTTTTTTATTTTATTCGTGTTTGTCATTTTGTTTTTAATTGGGATTTACTTTAACCTTGTAATTACCAAACGTAACGACAATTAGATGGATGGGTCCTATATTCTTTTTCGGTCAAGGATATTAATTAAAATTTTATTAATTACATTTACTTTTTTTATTAATGAGAGAATATTTATTAAAAATTGTATAAGGTGGTTGGTCTTTCTTGAGGTTTTACATTATTCTCAAGGATTAAATAATAACGTCAACCAGGTATCGGAAGAGTGGCACTCGACGTCAGGTTAGGATGTTTGGGGGCCTTGACGCCGGATTCGGAACCGCAAAAAATCATCGATGCCGCCAAGTACGCCTTGAGAAATGTCGCTGTTCTTGAATTAAAAGCGCCTTTTTGGAGATACATCCCGACTCCGTTATGGACACGATACGTCCGCAACATGGATTTCTTTACCCAGTAAGCTTTTTTAGATATATATGCATATTGAAAAAAAAAATGACCATTTTATGTTTGGTTGTCATACATCACGAATTTGAATATGCAGAAAACAAAAATATTGAAAAAAGGAAATTTAAGGATGAATTTATGAATGATTCGTTAATTTTGCAACACCCTGTATAAATCATTCGCTGAAAAAAGAATATTCGTTTTGTCGAAAGGATGCAAAAATAATGAACTTTGTAGCAAAATTACCAGTTATTACCGTAACTGTTTTCACTTAAAATTGTTAAAAAAGAAGAAATTCCAGGCCAGAATATGTGGCAGAATTCGAACGCTGTATAATTTCGTTTAATTCACACGTGCAATCTTACGGTGCGGCAAATTCTGTACGAGGAACGTTAATCACTTGGCTAACTATAGCGCTTACAAAATCACATACAATTTCGCTTAAATGTCGAACAACAAATAACAATGTACACCTTATTACTTCCGTCCATGTTTTGAGAGCAAAAATATCTGACCTCATTTTTTTTAATAAAGTTTTTTCGTCGCATTTGAGACGTAAATGAGTCAAACGTGAAAAATCAAAAGTTTCAATTTAATTTGGTATTGTCAAAGTCAACGAATGGATCAATGAAAGATTCAAACATGATTATTATGAAATTTTTGGTCCTAATAGTTTTTTTTTTTTTTTTTAACAAAACAATATTTCAAAAATCGTACACTTTTCGTTCAAAATGGCTGTATATTTGAAACATATGCGATTTACAAAAAATGTATAAAAGCGTTTGGGTGAAATGTCAAAAATAGACGACAATAATTTTTTTCTATCAAGTAAACCAAGTTCGAAAAATCTGAAATTTTGTCAGAATATTCTCTCAGAGTTCATAAAAATTCTCAATATTTTTTTAAAACTTACCGAGTTCATTTTATTTCTTTAGCTGCGGTTTACAATACAAAGCTAAGCATAGACAAAAAAACCTGAACTCTAGTCATTTTGAAAAAAAATCTACTACATTTATGAACTCTGGAAGAGAATTCTGTCAAAATTTTAGATTTTTTTTTGACCGTGACGTACTTGCCAAAAAAAGTTTTAATTTAATTTTTTTATTTTCATATAAGCAACCCCCTATTTCTTGGTGATAATCATGATAAGATGCATTTTATCGTTTTACATTGGAAATGGAAATATTCTGGTTTCCCTTAATGTTTTGAATTTAAAAGATTAAATTTCACTATTCAGAGTCTGCATGAAATACATCGATGCTGCAATGACCAGATTGAAGGACAAGAAATCCGTAGATGAATCAGACTTGTCGCTCGTTGAACGAATTTTAGCAAGCGAGAGCGATCCAAAGATGGCAGTTATTCTGGCACTCGATCTTATTTTGGTTGGCATCGATACGGTACGTATCAACTTGAAGTATTTATATATTTTTAATTTTCATATTTTTCATTTTTCATTTAATTATATATATTTCATATATATAAAGATTAAATATATATTTAATGAAGAAAACAAATTTTTTTTTCAATATTAAAAATTTTTTTTTTTAATTAAACATTATTTGCCTTTTAAATTTTGATAATTAATTTCACCTCATCAGATCTTCGTATAAAATTACTTAATTAATTGAAATCGTTATTTCGCATTCAGATTTCCATGGCGGTCTGCTCGATACTTTATCAACTGGCGACAAGGCCGGAGGAACAAGAAAAAATATATCAAGAACTGACCAAGGTTCTACCGGACCCTTCGGTTCCTCTCACCACGAAACATCTCGATCAAGCCGTTTACATGAAGGCTTTCATTCGGGAAGTGTTCAGGTAATTTTTACAAATTCGGATACACGTATATTTACTTTCTTCCTTTCACATATCAATCGGAAATCGATAAAACAGTATTGCAATGCATACATTTATTAAGAGTCTTTGAATTTGTATTTTGGGGAAAAAAAAAGAATCCGTTTTTATCCGCAACGCATTTCTTTTTGTTCATGCGACTAAAAAGTTTGATTTTTTATTCCTCGCGAATACACTCCGATTCGTACAGGCTACTGTGTATGCATTCCTATTTATTATTACGAACTGTAAATTTGAATCCATGTGAATCCAAAAATAATATTATCAAAAACGTGTCCCATTAATGCGTTTCAATCCATATTTCCGAATAAGGATTTGTATTTCATTGAATTTGAATACAAAAATAATATCGAAAAAGTGACCTATTAAAATGTCCATTTGTCAAATTGGATAGAAATGTATTATTTTTGCTTCAGAATTTAATCCGTTTTAATACAGTTTAACAAATTCAAATTACGAATAGGAATTTATTAAAATTGGATTATTATCTTTGACGAGTCACGTATAATTCCCTAAGACATTATATCCTTTTTTTCCTATTCAAAGAGGATAAAATTGCAAAAACTTGCATTTGAGTCGTGTTTTTTACTCCAATAAGTTTGGAATCGATTACATAATGAAACTGAAAAACACCAAAACCATATATCTGTTGGAATTTTACCCAATGTGTCCTATCGGTACAAATGTTTGACATCATATTGTACCATGATGAACATGAACCATCTAGACATAAAGAAGATTAAACCTAACCTGACCTAATACACCCAATTATTATTCCATCGTAGAGAAATTGTGAAAGAAGGTTAACCTTAAATAATCCAATTAGAAATTAGATAAACTCACGTCACTACGAAATTGACCAATGAATGAATAAATCGAATAGTACAGTGATTGAAAAGATTCGTGGTAAAAATATTAATTTCTCTTTATTATGATACAAATAATTTTCATTTTCTAAGGTAACTGACATGAAAAAGAAACGAATTTGAAGTATTAATGTAAGATTTAAAACAATTTCCAGAATGTACTCAACGGTAATCGGAAACGGAAGGACGTTGCAAAACGACACGGTCATATGTGGATACAAAATCCCAAAAGGGGTAAGATTGTCTATAACATTTTTCCATTATTCCATTAAGCAGTTTTTCATTTTCCAGTGTAAAAAATAAAAAGTTTAAATTGATTAAAAACCTAAAGATTTTTTTGATAATTGACGTCATGAATGAAAAAATCTTTTATCAACGTTTGATTCAAAAAAAAACTGCTAATCGTTTCAATTAAAACCTGAATTCACATTGCTTGGAATTTCTATAGATTCAAGTTGTTTTTCCAACACTGGTAACGGGAAACATGGAGGAATATGTGGAGGATTCCAAATCGTTTAAACCATCAAGATGGCTGAAACAAAATTCGCAAGAAAGACTACATCCTTTCGCATCGCTTCCATATGGATATGGAGCTCGCATGTGTTTGGGTAGAAGGTTCGCCGACTTGGAAATGCAAGTGCTTCTTGCCAAAGTACGTTTTAAGTATTAACGAAAAAGAAATTTTATAAATATTTCAGAAAACATATTCTAATAAATATTCCAGAAATGTGTATATGAGAAGAATGCGGTAAAAATCGTAAATAATCGGATAATGTTCCAATTCCCGTTTACATCGACGACTTAAAGTGTAGAAATGGAAAAGTTTTCACGGTCCGATAACTTTACTTTTTTCACTAGGACAATTTTTCATTCAAAAACAATGGCGATAATTTCGATTTTTCTTCGCTCGATTTTTATTTCTAATTTATATTGACTATTTCCAATAGTTTGATTCATTTATTTGAATTTATTTCAATAATTGCCAGAGTATTCAAATCCATTATGTGAATTTCTACACAATTGAAAATCATTCGCGAATTATTTTCCTTGGATACAGGAATTCTGTTGGTTCTAAAGTACTCTAAAGAATTCCAAATCTTAATCTTTTTCAATCGATTTACGTTTACTGAGCAGCTTATCTCGTAAATAAAATGCATATAAATAGTAACTTTTAAAAACCATCGAAAGAATCCTCATTCTAAGTAGGTACTTTAAAAAAAAAAGGAATGAAAACTTAACGAAACATTAACTCAATAAATTATAATTTAATAAACAATTTCATTGTTGTTCATTAAACTAACAACAATGTCACTGCTGAACATGATTAATGAAAAGTATGCCTAATTTCTGTTTCAGCTAATTCGTTCGTACAAATTGGAGTACCACCACGAACCATTAAAGTACAAAGTCACCTTCATGTATGCTCCAGATGGTGAACTGAAATTCAAGATAATCAAAAGAGATGGGACGTACAAAAAAAAACTGACGTCATAAAAAAATCGTGTTAAATGTTAGTCATAAAATAAAAATGTTACCACTGCTGCATTTGAGGTTATAATTAATCTTTGTTACAGATTCAAATACAGTTGCAATACAGAAGAGCTTATATATATATGCATTCATGTTAGTCCATAAGTTGTAGAAATCTATTAATTTGAATGAATAATTAAATTTTTATTTCTTAGTTGAATGCATTTATCTGTAATTTTATGTTTGTGAACCTTATCAACAATAGTTACAGCTTGACAATTTTTCGATGAAAAATGAATTTAAATGGAATCAGAATGTCGTGTATTTCAATACGTTTCTATGCATATGAATTCTGTATTTGTTTTTCAATTTCAAGGATTAGTACTTTCTTTATTTTAATGCATTTAAGTGTTTGTCTTTATATAAGAAGAATCTATTTAGATTTTCCAATTTAAAGAAAGTTTCAATTTTTGATTCAAATACTTTCGAGAAGTATTTATGAATTTTCCTAAAGTAATTAAATTGTAAGAAAGCATTAGAAATGGTCGAAATAAGGATTTAAAAAAGAATTAAGCGAGATTATGCATGTTATGTTCATTCCAATATTCGTAGAATATTTAATCATCGAATAAGTTCGAATGCAGAATTAAGGGACAGCAAAATAAACAGAAAGTAGACATATTTTCCATTCCACGACTGTTTTTTTTTTTTTTTTTTTCATTCATACATCATACATTCATGAAAAACGCGTAAAAGCCGCCCAAAACGGTCATGGACTGGAAACGATATCTAGTTTTTGGTTAATTTAAATATTTCAGGTTAGGAATTAATCTACGTTATCATGAGAGGGGCGAAATTGTAAAACGGCGTTCAAATGTCAGGTAATACCAGCGATACAATATAGAGTTCATTTATCTGCGATAAATCTCTATATAGTTTATTATTATCTATAAAAAAATCGTATGTACAAAGTATTAAATCTAATTAAAATTTCTCTAATTACAAAGTCCATTTGTCATTCGGCATGAAAAAAAAAAAAACACATTCATAAAAACTTTTCGCTGGTTCGATCTCTATTGCGATCGATGAAACGCAGCTTCAGCGGTCCTTTAGGTGTGTACATGGGATCGATGTAGTAATTCAATTTTTCATAGTGATACTCGATCTTGAAAGACTGTACGATCTGCAAGGAATTTCAAATTCAATTACGATTAACTTGTCAGATATATATTTTAACGATAAATTATATTAACTTTTATAGATGTTAAGTCGTTATATTTTTTTATACTTTTTTTTTACTTTTTTCTGTTTACTTTAATGTTTACTTTTTTGTTTACTTTTGTGATTCCTTTCAAATTAAAATATAGATAAGTTACGTTAATAAAGAATTATCACGAAATTTATCTAAAGAAAAAAGAATAGACGCAAATATATATCTACGAAAATAGCCAAAAATGGAAAAAATAAATTGAGAAACGTAATAAAAAAATGAGAAGCATATATATTAAAATGAGAAATTAAAAAGAGGGATAAAAACTACAAAATTTAGAAAAATTTATGAAAAATGCTTGTAAAATGCAAATTTGAAAAATCTGATAAACAAGATAAAAGCTGATACGCGGAAAAAACAATTACAAAAACTGACGATAGAGTAACAACAAACGACAAGAATCACCGAAAAAGAAAGTATTGTTAGGACAACCACACCATTAGTTGATAATAAACATTTTTCTTTTTCGACAATGGAAAAAAAATGGGAAAAGTAGTAAGAACCGATATACTGCCAGACGTAAAAGAAACTGATAAATAACCAAAATTGACAAATACGAAATCAAAAAAATAGAAAAAAATTTCCTTTGTAAAATAAAAATTTTGAATAATTTCAAATACAAGTATATTTTGTGAATAAACTAAAAAATAAAAGACAAAGACATAAAATAAATTGAAAGCTATATATAGATATATGTTTCAAATAAATCGAACAAAACCCCACCTTGCTAATGACCATCATCATCTCGAGATCGGCAAACCTTCTTCCAATGCACATACGTCTACCATAACCGAAAGGCAGGGATGCAAATGCATGACGCACTCCACCTCCTGCACCCAGCCACCTTTCCGGCAAAAACTCGGCACTTCGTGGAAAATATTTCTCTTGATTGCCTGTCACGTAATGCTGGAATATGATGTGTACCTATACAAATATATACGAAAAAACATAAAAATCGATTACATATATATATAAGATATGTTTACTTGATGCTTTCAGATACATTTAAGACGCATTTTTCCAATAAGTTACAAAGACCCGCGGTTATTTGCCTTGTTACGACGACAATGGGCCGTCAATATTTGATTAAGGTGACTTTAATATTTACTATACAAATGTGCGGTATTTCAGAAAACGTTTATTTTATAAAAAATATCGTAATGTAGAAAATGAAAATTTCAAAAGACAATACAAATTTACACAATTGATAAATACCCCGCTCATGCAAACTTGAGTGTGCCAAAAATTGTTCATTTTTCCTTTTCTTATTTGCTCTTGATATAAATTTTTGTGTTCGCAATTAATATATATATATATATATTATAAAATAATATATTATAATATTATCATTTGTAAAATGACCACATTCTTTTTTATTTAAAACTTAAATTGTATTAATAATAATAATAATAATAATAATAATAATGCCACGTCGTTATAATATTGGCTTTTCGGAGATCAGGTGTCAACCTTTATAATTACAGAACGTTGTCACATGCAAAAGAGGAATTATGTTATTATATCGCAGAGTAATTATTAAACGCGTACATGATTCAGTTTTTTTCACGGTTAATGAAACCAATTTGAAAAAGTACACGTGCTAGAAATAAATGAACAACAAAAATGAAGACAAAATTACTTTTTATACATATTTTTTGATAAGTGAAAATTTTTTGAAATGTTTCGTACGATATATATAGGTATACATATTCCACGTCAACGGAAGACCCCCTCTGACCAAAATTGGTATGGACGGATTTGATCCCGGAAAAAGTTCCTCTTGAAAAGAGCTTTCGAAAGACTCCGGTCATCATTCGAAATTCAAAATGGCGTCTTAGTTCTGACGCATTAAAGGGGTAAATTCAAAATTTCGATTCCATCAACATTGGCAGATAAAGCGAGGGAAAGTAATTATAAATTCAATTGAAACTCGGTATTCAGGGGGTTACTGGCGGTCGCTGATGACGAATCTGAACATGAAATTGTGAAATTCAAAATGGCGGATCCAAGAAATACATTTCATTCTTTCAAAGGCAACAACATTGTCCAACCTTAGTCGCACTCTTATTCATTTACATTTTCAACCTTTTTCTCACCAGTTACTTCATAAAATCATTTATTTATGACTTACGCCCTTGGGTACGTGATATCCACCAACGGAAGATTCGTCATTGGTTGTACACCGGCCATTTCCAATTACTACTGGATACATTCTGCAAAAAAAGATTTCTTATTATTTCGCAGAAATGTTATAACCTATCATTGTAATAAAAGATACAAATAATTCATTTTCTTGACTCATTTCATATACGTAAATTTCTCAACGCAGGCGCACTGTCATTCCATTTCAGTATCGCGCGAGTGCTATATACTAGTCATAAAAAATGACATCTGTATTTTATTACTCGCGTGTATAGTTTGATAATTTCACATTTTCGAAAATCGAACTGAAAATAGGTAAAACAAAATAAATAAAACGAAATTGGCGGGAAAATATATCAGCATTTCATGTAAGCGTTTGTCAATCAATATATATATATATATATATATATATATATATATATATATATATATGTATAGAAAAACCATCGAAGTTGCTTATTATTATGTTCAGGAAAACAATCACTTTTACGTCTGTTTTCCGACCATAAAAGAACTTTTTCGTTGAAAGTCCTGAAATGTTTGAAGTCCAAATTTGCCAGTAGATAAACGAAATGGAATTGAAAGGTTAATCGGCTAATTCCAATAAAATGTATACAAAAATGGAATTCCAAGAAATTAAAGTGAACTCCTTTTATACTTTCCTTTGAATTCCATTTCGTTTACTGGCTGTACGTCCATTTTACGAATATAGATATTATAACAACAATTGTATTAAATTTTTGCCGAAATACAAATGAACATTTTGAAAAACACTTCAGTCCTCCTGAGGTTTATTTGAAATATACGATTAAAATGCATTGTACCTCATCGTTTCTTTAATGCAGCCCTTGAGATATTTCAGCTGATCGAGATGATCGGCCTCGATCGGCTCCACGCCGTTCGCCGGAGGGAGACACCGTCGAATTTCATTATGTAGTATCTCTTGCTTCTCTGGATGTTGCGCCAATTGATAGAGCACCGAAGACACTGATTTCGAAGTCTATAAAAGTCCATATATTTAACCCTCAGAAGACCATCTGGGTATGGCATACCCGTACGTTTTTTTAAATTGCGCGCCACTTTCATCCGAAGCGATATAGAGGGCCGGGACGTGGG
>JAPYZR010001535.1:0-20889 GCA_030522945.1 Trichopria nigra
TCTCTATATATATATATATATATATATATATATATATATATATATATATACATATATATATAAATAGTAAGTAATTTTAATTTATAATTCCAATTCCTTAGTAGAAATCTGTTTCTAAATATCCGGGCGCAAGCTGGGCCCTGACTCGCGCCTTTATAGGTATCCTGGCTCGAGTCAGGGCCAAGCTTGCGCCCGGATATTTACAAACTGATTTCTACTAGGGTTATATCGTTTGCAAAGCATAACAGAGACAAAAGCTTCCTCACAAAAGTTATTTGGTTCTTTTTGGGCCATGGGTTGATGGCAATGACTTTGATCTTGACTTCAATCTTTCAAGTGATTTGGAAGTCAAGTAATGCTTTTTTTTTCTTTTTTTGTTTTTGTTAAGGACCCTCTTCTTTTGACCTTGGATCCATTCTACGTTTAGATGCGTATCCGTCTTACCATCAAAGTGACTCATGTAGCGGTCATTGAAGGTCGTATTTTTATTTAAAAAACATTACTTGAACTTTAATTAACTTTAAAGATTGATGTCAAGGTCAAAGTCACTATCATGTCGTGGTTTGCCAAAGGGATAATTGAGTTTATAGATTAATAAAATGACGCGATGTGTATATTTATTTATTTTTTAGTCATTCGTCAATGTCAAGTATATGTACAGGCACAAATGCAGATCGTGAGATCTATTTTAAACATCCATTAAGTACAGATAGTCTCAACGTTACAATATATATGAGCACAGATATTTCATTTGACGATTATGTCCCGTCTTAAAACAAAAATCCAAAAAGAATATTGTATAAATAACCAGTTTACAGAAAGACCAGTATTGTAAAGAAATATATGCGGCATACGTTTTAGCTACTGTCAGCAAATAAGCAAAAAAATGAGAAACCATATATATATATGTACCGTTATCGAGAATACGCATGATCTCATAAAAGCGCGACCCCATATCGAGGAGAAAACATCCAAGCCCATAGTTATTCTCAAAGTCCATAATCGGTCGCTCTTGACTAATGGATACACAAGGGGTGGTAAGAGCTGTTACGAACCAAACATTTAGGTGCATGGAAATTTACAAATATAACATTCCACTTGTAAATACAAAAAATATATATTTAAATAATCAATTTTAATTATTTGACAAACTCAAGTATTATGTTAGGCTTATTATCGAACATGCGGGCTTTAGGTTTTAACTGATTGAATAATTGATACGTCTACATGGCCAGGCGTTGACTCATGTCCAACAGTTACTACACTTTTATATATTAATGTACAATCTGTAATCACAATGTAACGCCCACCAGCCATTTCCCTATGACCTGTGCCAGTATTTTTCCAAAAGCGCCTCGCCTTTAAAGAGGACAGCATGAACGCGGCGGTGTGTATAGCAGAAAAAACGAACGAGTTAAAGAGACGTCTAACTCTAATATTGCCATGTTTGTACGGGAGCTTTAAACACGTATGTGGTGTATGTGCAAATATAGTTTGTACACATCAGCCCTGTCTCTTCGTATATTTTCTTGTCGCTCATCCCATCTCCGAGCTTCTCCGCTCCGTCTCCCCTCATCTCGCGCGTATACCCCCACCAGGACGCGAAAGCTCCAGGAGCTTTCTTCTCTTTCTCTATCCGCGGCGAACTACGTCGGGGAGTTTCGCCGTCCGTCGGTCCGTCCGTCTCGACTCGTCTCGCGTGACGGCCTCGTCAGCCGTCAGGCAAGCTCAGGTCCGGATCGATACGCCCGCCAGCCCCCCTCGACACCACCCATCGAATCGACCACCCTTCGTAGACGACCAGCCACCCATCCGCACCCACTCCCACACACTCCAACGTCTCCTGCTGAAAAGCAATGCACCTAGTCGTCCATTCCTTTGCCCCCATATATACACTCACCCCTTTCTACGCTCTCCTACTTCAGATCGCCCGTTTCCCTCCTTTTCTCGGCGCGTCTCGATCCGTCTCTTTCCCCCTTGATAGGGCACGGCTACCAATTTCTTTTTCGTCTCTATTTCTTAATATTTCTCGCTTTAGTGCTTAGGCACTTTTCTGACGTCGTTTTCTTTTCCTCTGTAGTGGCTAATTGCATCTGCAATCTCTCTTATTAATCTTCCTATTATTGTCCCCTGTGTCATGAGAGAAGGTGGTGTGAATGTGTACATGGAAGGTCTTGCGATCGATGAATTGAGACGTCCGGACGTACGGCAGCAAGTGACGGGGCGCGTTTATAAAAATTTGAGGCTTGTTTCTTTCAATTTCTGACTTGTTGGTTTACTCAACTAAAAATACGTTAAATTTTATGCTCCTTTACATTTTCTTTATTTTATTACGTGGTTTGAAATATAGGACATCCAACGTGATACGTTCGTTATGATCACGTTGGATAATCTTCGGATGCATCTTGGACATGATGCTTGTTATGTCCAGGATACTTCTCGTCGAAGGTGATGAGCTGCACGTTGGATGTCCATTAGATGTATATTGGATGTCTATTGGACGTCCATGAATTGTTTTGAAAGTGTACAAATTTATATAAATAATTCAGCAGACATGATTTTTTGATCTTAGTTTTTCACCTTGGAATCAATTTGTTTTAGGAGAATTATTCATAGAGTTCCATACCTTTTCAACACCCGGTATATTTGATCTTACGGAATATTGAATTTTACCGTGTTCAATAAAGATTGCAAGATCGCATCAAAGCCTTAAAGTAATAATTGTATTTAGTTTTCTTATGCATAAATGCGGTAGTTCTTGATGAGAATATTTATAAGATGTCGAATGAACATCGTATAAGGATAGGGAAAGAAATAGTACATCAAGTTGCGTAAAGGTGAACGTGAAATAAGGTAAAGTTCTGGTATTCTGATAAATGAAGATGTAACAGTAGTCAAATGTAAGTAAGGAAATGTTTACAAAATGCTGACCTAGTTTATTTACCCTACGACCTGCTGTGTATCTTCAGAGATAGAATCTGCTACAAATTTTTTCCCCTTCATCTTCTGTTCTATCTCCGCACTGCATTCTCGTCTTCTTATCCCTTATAAAAGTAAATTGTGATATTTCACCTTTATCCGTGTAATTTGTGCTTTCGAGTGTATTTTTATATTCAATATGGACATTAATACTATTGTTAATTATAGCTTTTTCAGTTGATAACGGAATTTGTTGTATTTTCAAATGATTTGAACAACTTTCATTGTCAATTTTGTGTGTATGATACTTTTTGGTGACTCATTCTGATATTTAACATCAGTGTTTTCTCCGATACAATACATCTAAATGTAAACAGTAAATTTTTTTGACTTTTTTAGACTTTGTAAAGTTTTGTCTATATATTAAGTATTATTATTTTACCACTGTTATAAGTAAATGATAAGGAGTGGAAATGCATGAAATTATTCGATTTAAGTATCCCCAATTAGTACTATCTAAATTTCATGGAGTGCGTCGAAGAATTTACACCCCAAACAAAGTGAAGTGTCACTCTTAAAGAATGAAATTTCACTCCTTTAGAAGAATAGCTCAGTTATCAATCTTTGTGGAGTGAAATTTCACTCCAAGAAATTTAGAGAGTCGTATATTGGGTGCCCAGGCAACAATCATCAATATATGTTCAGTTTTGGTACATTAGAAAAGATACTTATATCATTGTACTTCCATTGTATGTCTATTGTACGTCGATTATACCTGGTCTGGGCATACATGTGCTATTTGAGATTCATCGATTAATATATATATGAGAAATGCTTTTAAACTGCATTTTATTACCGTAAACAATGATACAATTACAGTGAACTTATATCACGACCAATTAAATGTAATCAAAAATATAGGAAATAAGAAAAATGTCACTATGCAGAAATAGCCACGTTTTGCCGCTGGTATAGAATCATTTTAAGATTGATATTAAACTTCCATTAAATAAATATTTGTAGGTTTTCATTTTCAATTAAGCTCTCGCGGTGTGCATTTCGTCACTTCAGCAACTTTTTCTCTTATAACACTTTTCCTCTGTAATAACATTAATGGACGTGATCTGTGTGCCGTTTTACTCTCTTATGAACAGAGTAAATATGCTTCGGTAAAGAGGCGAAGACATGATAAAATAAAAATCAGAAAACGAACGAAGTATAGAAGTAAGAGATGGACAGTGAATAGATGTTTTCTCCTCAACGACCGTTTATGTACGTATAATTAAAGTTTGTTGATATTAACTATTATAACGATCTTCAGGTCGTTTCCGAGTATATACTTTGTATTTTAATCAATTAAAAAACCAACTCAAAATTCCATTAAAGATATATATATATATATATATATATGTATGTATGTATAACTGTATATATATATTGTATCATTGATATTTTTCTGAAATTTACACATATCTTTACCAATACGGTTTTCTACTTATATTTAGCTTTTAATTTATTTATTTATTATTAACATCATGCAAAAAAAAAAAAACAATTAACTTCATACACTCTATACCTGTGTTTCCGTTCGGATCTAATTCGATATATTAAAATTCAAATGCATCCGAATTTCGATGTTACATTATCTGTATATGTTATAGCAAGAATTTTAATGAATTACGAATCTGGAAGATGTATGTTTATATAGCAACTTAGGCAATCAAATTTTAGATAAATTTACATGAAATTCGATTTTGATCAACCAACAGATTCGTATCAAAACTATTTCAGAATTATTCATTTAACATATAATTATATTAGATATAATATATTTAGATTTACACGTAAATTATGGGCTTCTTCAATCACTTTGAGATTTCAATTTGGGTTTTCATGTGCTTAAATCAGATTATGTGCAATGAGGTTTCTTTTGGTGTAATTTTGACAATACAAAATTTAATTTTTTTTTTCTTTAGGTTATCGATATACATTATCGGACATTTATGTTATCAGAAAATGAATGTGGACATATACGCACATATAGACTAATCGGTGCCAAATTATCAAATTATTTGTGATAATTTGGAAGAAACGAATGATGAGGTGATAATTGAAAAAATAAATGATAAAAGATGTTTGACATATGTACCAATAATAATATTGAAGAGAGACGGTGAATAAGTGTCATTTAAAATATTGTTAGAAATTACTGAAATTAGATAACATTTTTCTTAAAATCTCAGAAATATTTCGTATACTCCAAAAATTTATTATAATTGGACATACGGATGAATAAATTATGCAAAAGAAAAGACGGAATGACGTAAAATAGTATATTTCGCAACTAGTGAGTTTTTTTCACTAGCGAAGCGATAAATTTACATATAGATATAATTGATATTGGATTGTAATGAAATTGATTTTATTATTATTCCATTGAATAAATGTTCCTCAAGTGCACCTTAAAAATAGATAAAAATATAAGTGAAGATAAAGTGAAAAATTTATAAAGAAAGAATGATTAAAGAAAATATTGTATGCTACTTAAAAAAAAAAATCCATAAGAAATGACGGATAATGATAAAAACCAAATATTAAAAAAATTTTTTTTAAATTTCATAAAAATTATTCAGCTTATACCGAAATTATCGATTGTTTTATCTACATGAAAAGGTCCATTTATAAAAAGTCCAGCTACAAAAGGTTCCACAGGGTATTACAAATATTTCAACTTTTTTTAAATTAGTACTGATATTTATATATATATTATATTTGTTTTTCTTCATAACAAAAAAAAAAAATTTCCAATGCACAATCTTCATATAATAACGGAAGAACCCGAGCAAAGGTGTCAGATGGTTTCGTTAAAGCGAGTATTTTATTTCATCAAGCAGGAGAGTGCGACACGTTTAAGGAGTTCAAAATAAATAGAGACATCCGAGAGGTTTAATTGAATGATCGATTGGTAAATTTGATTTTTGGTGTATGCGTATAGCAACGCGAGGCCTCTTTCAGTCAATCGAAAGTAAACAATTGACTATGACAGATACAGGGGGTGTGTGAGAAAATGAGAAAGAGAGAAAGAAAGAGTGAGAGAGAGACTAAGAGAGAGAGAGAGAGAGAGGGAGAGAGAGTGAGAGCGAGTCTAAAGAAAGAAAGGAGTGCGAAGAGAAGTGTGCGGGGGAGTCGTGAGAAAATAAGGGGTGGGGGTAGCTGTCGCTCGCCCGGGCATCGGAGGCAGCAGACGTCTTCTGACCCGGCCGGTGGCTCAACTCGACTCAACTAGACTGTACAGTGTGTAAGGGATGCGGGGGTGGCGAAGAGTGCCAAACGCAGCAGGGTGTGTTGGGCAGAGGGCGACTTTCCTAGAGAATATCGAGGCAAAGGCTAAAGGGAGAGAAGAGAGACTGACGAAGTACGAGACGGATCGAATGTAAATACGCCACATGTTTCGCGCGTAGTAAATGACTCGATCATTACTACTGGTCTTTGTCGACGTAAACGAAATACGTTTGACAATAAACGCGCAACGTTTATCATTTTACATTTATTTTACAATTGTTATACTCGATGAAATAATTTTGTTTCAAATTCTTTAGTTTATAAAGATCATATTGTAACCTGAGATTTGGAAGTACATATACACTCTTGATGAAATTAGATAATGGTATTTTTATCCTGTCACGTGATTTATCGCCTAGAATGTGATGTTTTTTTCAATTATTTAATATATAATACAAATTAGTCTTCGATGTATACCGTTTGCACAATTCTTCAAGTCTCTATTTTCCCGCGTCTCCTTCACTCATTCGTCTGCCTTTCTGTCGGAAAATTGTAAAATAAAACCTTGGATGCATTAATAAATCCCATCTAACTCCGTCTTTTCTTCCTGATATATTTATATCTTTCATTTCTCCTGTCTGTCAGTTTAGTAGATGCTTTTGATTATTTTCCCTTTGTTGACGTCTCTCTTCTTTTCTCGCTATTTTCTTTACTTCCGCATGCTAGGCTGACGTCCAGGCATCAGATGGACAGCCAAGCGGTCGAATACTGCAGCCTGATTACGCGATGCGAATGTCGTTCTTTATTCATCGTTCACCGACGAGACATCTTTTCCGCGTATTATGATGAAATATCATGATTATTGCGGTTTTATCAGGAAAAATTGCATTTCGACTTCATGCACGTAACTTTTGATGTTATCTTTACTCGATAAATTTTCTCCGATAGAAAGCATTGAAGGAAAAAAAAAAAGATTGCTAATTCTGAACAAATTTCAATTGCATGAATCGTTATCTATTCTTTACAAGGTTCTTCAAACGAATGAAGGATTTACTGCAAGTGTTGAATATTTTCTTGAGCACTTTTTCCTTTTGAGTGATGCCTATATAGATTGTTTTAAACTTTTTGATTTTTTTTTTACATTTATATGCCTTGTAATAATGTTTTCGTAAGTGATGTGATTTTATCAAGTACCATGAACATAATAAGGGTGTTAACCGTTTTAGTGACTTATTTTTTGTTTTTTTTTATACTCGTTTTTTTTTTTTGCTATTCCTTGTTTTATTACAAAGCATCGAATATATAGTAATTAATACTATAAGGTAAAAGTATGATTTAATTAAATTCATAACTCGATTTGAAAAGTTATATATAAGATGTATAGGTAGAACTTTAAATTCATGGAAAATTCTTGAACTATTTCTTTAAGATTATTCACGATACTAGTTTAATAGAAAAAGAATTATAAAAATATAAAAATAAAATAAAAAGAAATATATTTTCATGTCGGACACACACGAAACCATTTAAAAACCTGGTTAAAAATACTGAAATGAAGAAAGTACAAGGTTTGACGAAACGCTCGAATGAGAACGACAAGTTGACAACTAACAATTAGTTTCGACAGATGACAAGTTTCATTGATTTATTATTCAAACGTTATAAATAAAATACTGACAAGACTTCAACATCGTAAGAAAATTAAAACTTCTAAATCTCAAAGAAAAGTGATTTAAACTGAAAAAAATGGAATATAAATAATACAAATCGCGGGAAGTAAACTAAAACTATAGAACTTTTCCAATATATATATAAATACATTTACTACAAATACATAACATTTTCTAACAATAAAAGATTCAATTGATGGCAGTTTCTAAAACATGAGTCTAATGTTAATTAAAATAATAATAAAAAATAAAAAATAATAATAATAAATAAAAATATTAAAAAGTGATACATATGTGTGTAAATATATGTGCATCACTTTTTGCTCCAATAATAATTTAAATATATATAGACATAGATTAATTAAATTCAATCATTGAATTATCGATATTCTGAACAAATAAAAAACATTTGTTCGTATTTTTTTTCTTTTTTTTTTGTTGTCAAGTCGAGGTGTCACGTCTGTCATATTCAGGACTAAAAATCATCTTCCTTTCTAATTATATTCATATCAACCATAAAATGATGCCGAGGTAATTTAATAAATTTACTATTAAAAATATAACTACCGGTGTTACTAGTATGAGATTTTAAACTGAGAAGTTAATTCAATGTGACATCTAATTCATTTCAATCATCTTTTTCGTCAATTGCTTCATTTTGTAGCTTAAATGTAACGAATGAAATTAGTCCTTTCAACAATAAGTTATTTGATCCCCTTATCTAAAATTTTCATATTTTTTCAATCTAGTTCGTGATCACATTGTTTCTAATATTCTGTTACGACAAATTTCACCTGAGATGATCAAATAAGATTGAAATAATGTTCGGATTAACAATTTCAACGAAGATTGACTTAAATGTTTTTTCCAGGTCTCTCTATGTATTCTGTCTAGAATAGGGTACCAGTTTATGAATGACAATATAATACTACGTGTCCTCCACAAAAGAATATGCAAGAGCCTAAGCAAGAATGGTTTGTTGGATGGCATTGCATTGTTCTACTTTGCAGTGAATTTTAGCAGTGAAGTGGTTGCACCGACGTCTATACACTACACAGGAAATGCAATCACAGTCCATCGATCCACTCCATTTTCCTTATCTTTTTTTTTTTTAATAAATGTTAGTATGCTTATCTTATGCGTGTAAACGTTTGTATTTACCTTAAAAAATTATGTAAATAATACACGTCGAACAAGTACGACATAATTGAACTTTGATTTAGAGCTCATCAACTTCATTTACTACAAAAGTACAAAACTGATCTTTCAGGTGTAAAAAATACTTATATTTATTGAAGGCAACATGGTACAATATGAAACAATTAAAGGGGCGATGCGTTGAATAGAAAAAATGCAGCCAACTATTTACGGGGAATGAAAAACGGTGAGCGATATCTCGGTTTTCGTAAATGTGCATGTACACGTTACCGGACGGGCGCAAACGCAGTATCCACGCAGCCGAGTAATTACCGCATTTAATCCCTTGACCCTCCAGTCTCTGCTGATAGAGTTAAAACAATTCTCCCTCGTTCAATTAGACGCTCTGACACAGACTAGTGAAGCTGCAATGCAACGTTTCCTCCCAAGGTTACCAAATAAATATAGCCCATATAATTATATGTAACGAATATAAATACCGCCTGTAATCGCATTAATTACGCAGTACTCGACGGCGAAATCGAGACGAATATTCCATTATTCAAATGCATCAAAATGCTTCTGTCATTTTGTAAATGTAAAGCGTTTGTCAGTTGAAAAATGTCCTTTTTGCCGACAAGTTAATGGCATGTTTTACTTTTGTTTGCTAATATTTTGCAATTTTATCAACTTTTATATGTTTGTAAAAGAAATATCTTTAAATTATTTTTATCAACAATTCTGGCTTACGTTCAATTGTAGCTGGGACACTTTATGCCATGTTTTTTCAAACTTAATTTAGTCATTGTTCATCAGCTTTTATAAATGTTTTCTAATTAATGCGAATTTTATCAATGTGGATCAACATTTGTATATTTCGTTAATTTTTGTTGTTTTATCCTGTCGCTATTTCCTGCACTTTATTATTGTCTTCTGCAGATTTAACTAATTTTGTTTTGTCAAGTATGATCAATTTTATATATATATATATTATATTCCAATTAGGCCTGGACGTATATGGCATTGGACGATCAATGTATGTCCAGCTTTGGTCAATTAAAAAGTCTATTTATTTGTACGACCATGGTACCCGGACTGAAGTCCAATGGACCTACTTATACTATTTAAGATTTATGTACATTGCCATCAACTTTTATAACGTTTCATAAATTAAAAAAAAAAAATTAAGGTATAGGTATCAGAAAACAATAAAAAATTTAAATGAAAATGAAAAAAAAAGACTAATAAAAAGGTATAAAAATCAAGAATTTTGTCTAACCAACAAAGTCTTCAAAGGCAGTATTTACAAATGTGTATAAAGCTCATTTATTTTGCTTTTGCCGTTTCCTCCACAATGTATATTTGCATCGAAAGAACGCGAAATATTTTGGCGTACACATAAATCAAGTAAATATTCATTGTTACGGTCCGCCTCGGGAATTTTTAGTCCACCGGCTCCGATCAATTCAGCTCTCTCATTCTATATATATATATATATATATATATATATATATTATTCCCTGTTCCTTGTCCGATCCGATCGCCCCGACTTTCAAACCGTCGACGCTGGTTCGAGAGTAAAGTGACCCATTGCTGACGAGCGACCAATCGATACCTTGGCTCTGACAAGTGTTCGCGACTGGTGGAGTGCCCGTCGTCTCGAAGAGTGACACGCGAGACGAAAATAAGAGACGTGTTTCATGGTGCGAACTGTAAAATTATCTCGAACGGATCCGAAAACGAATATCGAACTCGATGTCGATTCGTCGAGGGATATTCCGAAATCGCTTGTAAATTGAGTTTTATAAAGGAGAGTCGAATTTTCATGAATTCAATGAGATATGTTTTAATCGATTCGATAAATAAATGATTACGATATTTTGATCAAAACACGGCATCGTTCCTATTTACAAAACCTACAATTATTTATAGACAATGATGGGAAAAGGTGGCGATTTTTATATCGGTCTATACGATTCTATTTTGATACCGAATTTTATCATCTTATATTATTTTATAATTATTTCATGAGATTATTTTTGAGGACTTGTTTTCGTATTGACAAAATATTGTCCAGTTTTAAAATGTTTATTTAGAAAAGATCACATTGAATTTTCTACATAATTTGATTGCGCATCATTTTAAGAAACTTCTAAACCACCGTCAGACATGTCCATTTTTCAGGTTATTAGGAATCGACATTATTGATGGGGCAGCTTTCAGTCCTTTAGATGTGCCTTAAGGTGATGCTTCCTTAAGGTAAGCGTCGATAACGTCGATATAAGGACCTACTCCAAAAATTGCAAGTAGAAGAATTCAATCATTTTCAATTAACACTAGAAGATGCTTCTCCAGTACTCGGATATGCATGTTGAAAAATTAGAATTCAAAATTGAGATGGTGTTGAATACAAATACAGTGCCAGAGTCAACATTTTGAAAAAAATAACGCTTCGATCATTTTTAATTTAATTATAATTTTTAATTATAATAACGTATAGTCCATCGTATTATTATAAATTTAGTCATTTATTTTTTGTAAAATGCGAGGTGACTGAGATCTAATAATAACAGAAGGCTTCCCTGGTCATCTTGACTATAAGTGTTAACAACTCGAATCAATCGATAAACACACTCTTCAAAGTTAAATTGCTTCAACTCCGAGTAAATAATGTGGTATTTCTACAATACCTTAGCCAATAAAGATAGAATTTCACGAGTCAATTGTACTATGCTTGTAATGTAGCATTAGCGGTAACTCTAGAATCACTTAATAAAAATCCTGCAGCAGATGTATTGATTAAGCGATTAAGCATTAATTCGGTACGGAGGAGAGAATGCAAGTCTGCACCCATGGGACAAGTCGATTGTCCAGAGTGACAAATCGTCTCAGTGGCGAGTTGTCCTCCAGATGTCGGGAAAGATAGAGCCATCGGCATGAGCGTAATGAGCTGATTGATTGGCGGCGTCCGAAGGCCTCATCGTTACGCGATCCAGATGTCCATCTGGCGGAAAGGAGAGCGCACCCCTGTCAGTGTCGATCCGACGCGTTACTTCATCTCCTCTGATATTTCCCGACCGCGTGCTTGCTATCTCGACATCCTTCTGTCCATCTTCATAACGAAGCGCCAATTGTAACGAAATGCCATTTTGCCAAATATATTCCATTGTCAGTTTTTGTCGCGACTTGGCAACCCATCTCGTTTCTTTTAGCCTTATTCGTGTAATTCGTGAATGTTTTATTGCAATAAAATTATCTGTACAACCAATTAAAATGGTGGAAACGAGAGCAACGGCTGAATCGACGGATGAATGAATGAATCGTGAAAGTCAAAGAATGGTAGCAGCGATCGAATCATTTGAATCGATAGAAACTGAGTCACATAGTTAGATACAGTATGAATAGAACGTCTAAGTGCTGTTAGACTTAACTGAAAGGATTTAATCGATAGACGCTATTGATACACCACGAACTGGGTAAACCAATAAAAACGATTTGATCTATACATAAAATCGACACTTTAATGAAATGACACGTGAAATGTTGAAACATGCGCTATACCGACAAAACTCATAACAAATGAGTGATCGGTAGAACTGAAGGAATCGAAAATCTAGAATCGGCCACAAATAATTAATTATCTGACATCGAGATTCTATGAAATAGAACGAGGAAAAGAATCAAAATCGATAACATCGATAGAAACAATTGGATCGGTAGTCAAAAATCGATATCAATAAGACTACATAGAATCGCAAGCCCACGATTCTAAGTATATTTACTCGACATAGACGACGACTAAAAAACGGTCGAACAAAGCACAATTCTCCGAGTTCACGAAACGAAAAAATGAAATAAAAAAATCGTAAAACGATCCATTCGCGCCCAGCGGACTACGCCGCGATATCGCAGAAAGCTGCCCGTGCGCCTATCTAAGGGGGTGATTTCTAATTTATGACGCCCGGGACGACGTGATGAACAGACGTCATAAAGCATGTCGCACCCCGCTTCCACTGCCTACTACTTGGCGCCCACCCATACCTACCACCCCCTTTATCGCGTCCCTACTCCCTCTGCACTCTCTTCTTCCTTCGCCTTTCCTGGCCGTCCGACTTTCCTGGATCTGCAACCCCCGACCCCCGGCCCCGGCCCCTCACCCCACCCACCGTCATTCTCCACCCCCGCGAGTGATTTGTGGCGCCTCTCGAATTCTTTTCGGGCGTCGGACTTGCCTCATCGCTCCATCTCCCCATGCTATTGCTATTCTTCCCTGCAAAAGCGTTCGATTTGCGACTCGTCTCTACTTTGTGTCTGTTACGTGTCTCGTACAAGGACCTAGTTTATTCGCTAACTGCGGCGTACATCGCGGAAGAAGGGTAGGGATATTCGAGTTTTTGCGGGGGAATTGGAACAATGCCACTGGTAAATAGTCGTCGGCGCTCTCTCGGCAGAACGCATGGGAGAAATTACTGTACGTCCGTATTAAATTAGAAATGTATTCGCGTCGATGACTCTTAGCTACGAGAACCAGTGAATTCTTACTGAAGGAATGCTTAATGCTGCTTCAAATTATGATGTAGTTATCGTGAATAATTTGGCGGCGGAGAACAGTTGCAAATGAACTCCATGACTAACGCTGTCCAATTCGTTTGAACGTTTTTACGGTCGCTTTTAACTTGTGGGGCGTTTAAGTTGTATGGATTATTTTGATGATTTCGAGTACTATTTCGAAATGGAAAAGCAACACACCTTCGAAAGTTCAGTTTCATTCCGGACATTCGTCATCTGTCAACGGATGTGCCCAAAATAGCCAATGTATATAGAGTGTAGTATAGATAAATGATCAATCTTATACGAAATGGTTTCACGAAAAGGGGAGGCATGTTATGGCAATTAATTTAGGTTAGGCTAGTTTTCCAGAGATGGCCCGTGTCGATGCTTTTGATCTTTTAACCCTATATATCCCAGGCAATGAAGTGTCCAAACAATTAAGGCTCTAGGGCTATGAAGTAATTTGGACCATAAAGTGTCCAGACGAGGAATTTATTGAGATGTATTCACTACAATACAATTTATTTTATACCCACTTATATCGACGTAATTTATAATTTACCAAGCGATAGCCTATAAATATAAACGAATAATCCAATTTAGCAATCGTGAAGATCTACAGACATCCGATTACCAAAACCATAAGAAATTCTGCTTATCGTCCGGACGATGAAGTACCAGACACGGAATAATCGGCAAGGCTGACGATTACGAAGGAGCGGGGGCGGAGAGACGGAGTATAATGTTGTAGTAGGTGCACAGTTACTTCTCGGTCTGGAGACGACGACGATGAACAAAAAAGAAAAGTGGACTCTTCCTCTGGATTTTTTTCAATTTCAACACGTGAATCAGTTTGACCCGCGGATCGACATAATGATCGCGATCGAGAACAGGTATCAGCCACTCGAGCGCGGGGGATATACTTATAGAGAGGGAAGAGTATATAAGAGTGGCCAGATAGACCCGGTAATGCGGCCGTTGAAAGCGCTCACCGCTCTCTCGGAACCTTTGTGAAAAATCGTGTTATAACCCTAATTTAATTTTATGGCCGACATTATGGGGGGATCATTCTCGCGCGCGCCTGTGTGCGCAGACGTCTCGACGCGCGTGTCTGCGTGTCCAACCGCTGGTATAATGGTCGAATATAGACGCGTATAATAACGGAGTATATCGGAACGATGGGGACAGAAGACAGAGAAGCCTAAGGATAAGAAAGGAGAGAAGAGCGCGATAAAAATTTCGAATGCCGGAACACGAGAGATACTACGAAAGATGCTGAACGAAAGAGAAATTGAAATCCTGCATCGGACGAGGACAATGAAAATGTAACATGAAAGAAACGTAAAAACGAGTTACAAAGATGAGTGGCTTGACTTTTAGATAATCATATCACGAGTCGTATATTAAACAGTAATAAATATATGATTTTTTAATCATTATTAATTTTCTGGAAACCTGTTTTCGTTAATATTATGAGAATTTCGTTTTCGTTAGTCCCATTTAATGTTTGTTCTTTAGCGAAGAATGTGTTAATTTCAGCCTTATATTTTATACTACGATCACTTTTTTTATATTCGTGAAGATAAATGTTAGTAAGGAATGAAGTAATTCAGGTGTTTTGCCAATTATTGCATAATATAAACGAAAGATTTGACGAGATAAGAGTAAGCGAGACGGACTATAAAGGGGATTCAGGGTACGAGATAGAGCTAGCGAAGATTAGAAAGAAGGGCCATAATGAGCTACGCAGTGGGAGAAGAGAAACGAGAAAATTGGTTAGGGTATGGAAAGGGAGGGGCGAGAGGAGTGTAATAATCAGTTGTAACGTGAACCGTCGTAAACCGCAAAACAACAACGAGCACTGGGCAGCCGGGCGAAGAAAAAAGTGCAGCTTTGCGGCCCGCCGATGCCGAGTGTATGTTTATATTTAGAGGGGTGACGAAATCCCACCGAAAGAAACGGAGAAAGGTCGACGAGCAACGAAAAAGGACGGCGATATCATTATATTACGTCGGGAGAAGCGGTGAATGCTGAGAAGGAGTACGAGAAATCCTTTCGACGCTTACCCTCAAGTATCGCGATCGTTTGGCGCCGCCAATCGTAAAACTCGGTCGCCGATGAACCGTTGACATATCCCCGTTCCGATCGCGGTCTACAGGGTTGCCAACTCTGCGGTCTGGAAACCAAACGCGAAGACTATTTTAAAACCGCCCGCATGTTGAATTTTTTCTTTTCTTTTTTTTGTTTTTTGCGAAACGTCGATTATTATCACGATGCCCTCGTAGCGGCGAAGGCTCGGTACGAGAAAAAGATTTTAATCGATTTATTTGCTGATCGATCGGAAACTGATAAAGCAAATTGTAACCCCGCCTCATGGCAATTGCCCGGACCACGTAATTGGGCGTAATTCCTGATAATACGCGGTAACTCGATAAAACACACACCTACGAACGCATTTGCGAAGAATGCGTAATGCGCGATTAATAAGGCATCTAACGAAACAAAAAACCCGAGCAGCTCCGTAGGATTCCCATAAAGGCTGAAAGCGTTTGTCAGGACTGGATCGAAGAAGAGCGCGGGGGACTCCTCGGGAGGAAATTACTATAATACCGCGCACGTCGTCGGCGTCGTCGTAGGGACGAGCTGCATATTCCGTTATTATTATTGATCGCCGCTGAGCGATACTAAAGTGGCCACGGCTCCTATAGCCTTCGATCCTTCGTTCCCTTCTGTGTTTACGCGAGATCTCCCGAAAAAGCATGAAATTATCGATAATCGACGTTATATACTTGCGACGAGATCGAGCGTCCTTAACAATAGCCTCCGTCGCCGATAATCACTCGGTATTTTTCTCTCTAGGGGTATTCAGTGGCGTCGAGGTACGCTATAAGGTAAGGTGGAACACATCGGACCGTAGAATCGAAAAGATGGAAAAAAGATCAAGTCTTGTAATTGGCCTAGCCGTCTAGCCTTTGAACGTTGGTCAACTTCTTGGCAAAGAGCGTAGCGCCGCAAAAAGGCGCTTCTATGAAAACGTCAAGTCCAGCACTTGATTCTATATTAAGTTTAATTACCATTTCCTGTAAAATTTCAATTAGCCACGGAGGAGACGTTTACACTGAAACTGGACCATGGCTCTATCGGGTTTAGCATTTTTAAATATGACTTTACTTTCCTGTTGACAGGATGGAGTGGACGTTTTTTAGAAATGTTTTGATTATGTCTGTATTTCTAGATGTATTTCTGAACATGATATTTCCGGAATTCAGTCTTACAACGGGTGTAGGATCATCTGATGATAGAGCTCGTTCAATTTTTAAAAGAGTTTGGATATATAGGGTAATAAGAGTCAGGACCAGAGTTGATTCAGCCATTATCAAATCATGAATAACACTTACAATGTATCATTTAACATGAGCAGTGAGTTGCTGAACAAAACAGGTTTGGAAACATTCAAGTCCAGTATAATTTAAGAGGTAATACGTACAATGATGGCATACTAAATTTTACGAATGATCCGGTTCTCAAAGCACTTCTTCAGAGATAAGCGAATGGAAAAACATTATTCCACGAATATTGTAAACATTCAATCATCAATGATCCCAATAAAAAAAAAAAACATTTTATAGTTACTCCAGGACCAATCGATCGTGCAAATTGCTGTGAAGGAAGGCGTCAGTCAGCGATCACGAAATATCGAATATTCAGAATCGATATACTTTCTCGTCTATTTCTTTTCGAAGCTAATTTGACCCTTTATTTCGCCGCAGGTGAGTATCGGTGTAAAGCGACCTTCGCACGTCGGTCGTTTAAGGCTTCTGGATGAGCTATATTCCTCGCAACCGTGATTGCTTTCGCGAAACCGACTAGGAGCATCAGCGGCAATCGGCTTTCCGAAATTCAAGCAGCTTCCTAGAAAAATCGACGCGGTAGGAGGATCCAGATTCCTTCCTACGCAGGTGGAGGAGGAGACTGTCCGCCATAATTGGAGACCGGAGCCCGCGTGAAACTTGCTTTTCAATGGAATCGAGAGAGTCGTCCACTTTTCGAAGATTACGGATCGCTTTTGTTACCTCGGCCCGGAATGATATAGTTGTACGGATACCGAAATGTGAATGGCTGCTCCGGGATTTATGGCGAAGGGATAGCGGAGCCACAGTATTTAAAGGCGTCGCAGCGGCGAAGACATAAAATACCGAGTTTTCATTCAAAATCAGTATAACAGATGTACTTTGTATAGGGCCGAGTCTAAGCTTGACGTTTGCCTGTTACATAAATAATCGAATTATGTATGTTTAAACGTGAATTTTAAAGCTTAAGATTGGACATAAATCGTCAGGTAATTCTCCGATGAATTTTGTGGGAACATTTATTAAACTCGACACGACACTTTGGTCGTACTACCATTGTCTAATGGACGTCATTCACGGAAAGAAATAATCAAATAATATTTTTAAAAAGTTTTTACGTTTCCTTCGCCTTATTGATTTTGACCAAAGGACAATTAGATTTCCACCTCATCATATATGTGTATCGGGAAATACATTAGACCCGACTTTTTCATAAATCGTGTGACGTGGCCAATATAAGATGATTTCAATTAAATGCCGGGAAGAAAAAGGTTAGGTTCACACATTTTTCATTCTTGCTCTTGTCATTCCCAGACGGAGTCCAAGTTTCCCCAGTCTGGTGATTTTACGCGGGACCATAAGGAGAGTGGCGTTTACACCTGCACGAGTAAGGAACGATCGACTTTGTGGGCGCTCGCAAAAGCCCCCGCAGCAAGTATATATATATATATATATAACGCACCTACTCGTATAGGCGACTGTAAGCGCGCTGCAGGGTCAGCGAGCGGCCAGGCAGGAGTTCGGCTTCGGCTGCTGGCCGCCGTAAAAACGTCAATTAAAGTGTTTTATTTGATCCTTCGTTAGAACGTTGAAATGGAATTTTGATTTATGGCGGAGCGCTGCGCGGTACGCGGGGTGCGCGCAAATAAAATAAATAGGATGCTATAATTAGCCGGTCCGCGGTTTTATGCGGGCCTAAGACTCCAGCGCGGCATTAAGAAATCGCTTTCAATAAACAAATTTCGAAACGACAAACTGTTACGACCGCGAGCAAAAAAAGGGCATGGATCTGACGAGTCACGTTTATAACACACACACACACATACACACTCGCGCACACACGAGCAAAGTCAGTCTTTAATTCGTGTTAGGCGCGATTTATTTACGTGAGCGCGCGCACGCGCGTATTCTCGCGGCACAATAGTTACTCACGTGATAAAGTGATGAGATGCTCCAAGGAATAAACCATCGTTAAGAAGCAAAATCTTTAATAGCGGCTGCTAATATTTTACAATAGAGAGCTGACCGATTGCAGTGTATGCGTACGTTATACAGGCGTAATAAACACTGCATGTTAACGACCCTTTCGAAAACAAACAGTTCTTAAATAAGACGTTGCAATGCATCATAATCCGTGTCGTAATATGGATTTACCATCGGCCTTTTGCAGTTTTATCTCCGTGAAGGACATTCTTATTACAGAAAACAATTTATTCATCGTTGCAAACATTATTTTACACGATTTAATGCATGTTTTTCTTATCGAAGGAACGTTATTTTTTCGTTGTTGATAATAAATATAATGAATCTAACTTTCTTGATATAGTTTACTAACAGCTTTATTGGCGTACGTTAATTTAATTGATACGACCGACTGATATTTATGCTTTCTAAAATTAATAACAACAGATGATTCAGTTTGAAACAAAAGTATGTATTACAAGCTAGTAAAAACCGTATGAATACATGATTGGCCAATAGTTTCGAATGTCAATATAATAATTATACTTTGACTGACAAATATACTTCATCTTTGGAACTAATTCGGAAATAATTGAAACATCTTGGCTCGCAGTGGTGAATTTGGTGGTCGAGTATAAAACGTAACCATTTTTTTTACCGAATGACGTCATTCAGGACTCTCAAGAATCCAAAAGTGTACGAAATATGTGTTTCAGATGTGGTCTTATATAATTGATACATTTTGCTGGGTCACCTCTCAATGTCAGTTTTTAAATTTTTCTTAGTGACTATACAACTATATAGGTTACGCAGTAAAATTGGATTTTCGTAATTCAACAGCAAGCAACTAAGTGACAATAAAATTGTTTAAAACTTTGACCCTTGAAAACGAGACGTAGGAGACGATCTAGGAGGAGAACCGATGATCGGAAGAGATTATGTCATTCCTATATCGATGACCATCAAAAGTACGAAATTTATTCTTTAGTACGTTCTTTTATTAAGTGACTTTCTTCAGTTATATACTATTATATACAACATCAAAAACGAAGATAGGGGACTATGATTCGAAAAACATTCGACATAATTAAAAATACATATTCTCTCGAGTCATTCCCTTGGGCATCGAGGACGGCGCCACTTTAGGATAATTATTGCCAATATAACGCGGGCGTCGCAACGACGTCGTAAAGGCGTCGATCATTATATGGTCGCTTGTATAACGGCAAACATACGGGATCGCGTTGACCGTGACGTGTGATAGATGAATGCACAATGGAATAACACGCGCACCGTGTAGCCACCTCGACGTAGGTGGATGAGGATGAATGACTCTCGTCAAACGGAAGGGACCGCCCGCCGCTTCGCGCCATAATACACTTTCGCGTTAAGGGATAGGTCAGCTTATATTGATGACTATGCGGCTACTTTGCCTACCAGGCAACAAGCTATTTACCGTGTGGAAAGTCGTTTCGCTCGTTCGACACCCGCAAGAACGGAGCAAGAGAGAGATATACACAGCGAGCGAAGGAGCAATCGATGGCTAGAGAGCGAGAGAGAAAGAAACCAAGTTGTGTACACATATAGAGAGAAATGTTCGCGCATACACCCATACTGGGCAATAGCTGCGTTTCACGGTGCTCGCCTCTGGACGTCGATCTTGACGGTTAGCCTGGGTAATAAAGTGCCGCGAACTTCCGGTAAACGCGATTAAAATTCATCGGGTGCATTATCGCTCGTCGAAAATTAATCCAAGTACGAGAAACGGACTCGGTAAAAGGACCGAGGTCCAATTCGCGGTGTCGACGTAATAACCTATTATAGCGATTGTCGACACGAATCGCGAGGATATTTGGAGTAATTGAAATAATAGGCGCGGTACTAGAATAATCAATAGATTTCTTGTGTATAAATATAAGTGGCTCAAAATTTCTGAAGTGGGCCACTAAATTTTTAATGGCGAGATATTTGTACTATTTATCGACCACTTGGTAGTATTTTCGTATCAGGATATGACC